>ML366535.1:0-74281 GCA_005239505.1 Nicotiana paniculata
TGCCATCAGCTGCCTTGGAACCTGGTCAATAGGATTTATCTGAGTATCTGCAGGTAATGTCCTCTAAAATTTGAATAGTCTGTTCCGACGGCCCGTCGGTCTGAGGATGAAATGCAGTGCTCAACTCAACCTGAGTACACATACCTCTCTGCACGGCCCTCCAAAACTGAGATGTGAAATGAGTACCTCTGTTAGAAATGATAGAAACTGGAACCCCATATAATCGGACAATCTACCTGATGTAGATACCAGCTAATCGCTCCGAAGTATAAGTAGTACTGACAGGAATGAAGTGCGCGGACTTGGTCAACCTATCCACAATGACCCAAATAGCATCAAAACCCTTCAAAGTCCATGGAAGCCCAACTACAAAGTCCATAGTAATCCGCTCCCACTTGCACTCCGGAATATCTAACCTCTGAAGTAATCCACCTGGTCTCTGGTGCTCAAACTTGACATGCTGGCAGTTGGGACATCGTGCTACATACTCAACAATATATCTTTTCATCCGCCTCCACCAATACTGCTGTCTCAGATCCTGATACATCTTCGCGACACCCGGATGGATGGAATACCGCGAGCTGTGGGCCTCTGTTAACATCAACTCTCGAAGCCCATCCACATTGGGCACGCAAATACGGCCCTGCATCCTCATAACACCGTCATCACCAATAGTCACATCCCTGACATCAGCTCGACGGACCCTATCCTGAAGTACTAACAAATGCGGGTCATCATACTGGCGATCTCTAATCTGATCATAAAGAAAAGACCAGGAAGCCATGCTAGCTAATACCCGCGGAGGGTCTGACAAGTCCAATCTTACCAACTGACCCGCTAAAGCCTGAACATCAAGTGCTAAAGGTCGCTCTGCTGCTGAAAGGTAAGCTAGACTCCCCAAACTCTCGGCCATACGACTCAAAGCATCGGCCACTACATTGGCCTTCCCTGAATGATACAAAATAGTAAGGTCATAATCCTTGAGAAGCTCTAACCATCTCCTCTGACGCAAATTCAAGTCCTTCTGCCTCAGCAGATACTGCAAGCTACGATGATCAGTGAAAATCTCACACTGCACCCCATACAAATAATGGCGCCAAATCTTTAAAGCATGAACAATGGAAGCTAACTCAAGATCGTGCACTAGGTAATTCTTCTCGTGCACCTTCAACTGTCTAGACGCGTAGGCAATCACCCTACCATCCAGCATCAATACTGCTCCCAAGCCAACTCTAGAAGCATCACAATAGACTGTATAAGAACCCGAACCAATAGGCAAAACCAACACCGGAGCTGTGGTCAATGCCGACTTGAGCTTCTGAAAGCTCTCCTCACACTCATCAGACCATCTGAATGGATCACCCTTCTGGGTCAATCTGGTCAAAGGCGAAGCAATATAAGAGAATCCCTAAAGCAACGGTAATATCCCTCCAAACCAAGGAAAATCCTAATCTCTGTAGCTGAGGACAGTCTGGGCCAGGTCTGCACCGCCTCAATCTTCTTCGGATCAACCTGAAAACCCTCACTAGACACCACGTGCCCCAAGAAAGCTACTGAACCAAGCCAAAACTCACACTTGGAGAATTTCGCATAAAGCTTCTCCTCTCTCAACCTCTGTAACACAACCCTCAAATGCTGAGCATGCTCTTACTGGCTACGGGAATAAACTAGGATTTCATCAATGAACACAATGATGAAGGAATCAAGGTAAGGCTAAAACATGTTGTTCATCAATTGCATGAACGCGGTTGGGCATTAGTCAGCCCAAATGACATAACCAGAAACTCATAATGACCATATCTGGTCCTGAAAGTAGTCTTCGGAATGTCAGAATCTCGAATCTTCAACTAGTGATACCCCGACCTCAAGTCGATCTTGGAGAACACCCTAGTTCCCTGAAGCTGGTCAAACAAGTCATCAATACGAGGCAAGGGATACTGGTTCTTCACCGTAACCTTGTTCAACTGCCGATAATCGATGCACATGCGCATAAAGCCATCTTTCTTTTTCACAAACAATGTCGGTGCACCCCAAAGTGACACACTAGGCCGAATGAATCCCTTATCTAGGATGAAGCTGCTTTTTCAATGCTTTCAACTCCACTGGTGCCATGCGGTAAGGTGGAATAGAGATAGGATGGGTGTCTGGCACCAGGTCAATACCAAAATCAATATCCCTGTCAGGTGGCATGCCTGGCAGGTCTGCAGGAAATACATCTGGAAAATCACGGACCACAGGAACAGAATCCACAGAAGGAGTCTCACTACTAACATCCCTTACAAAAGCAAGATAAGACTCACACCCTTTCTCAACCATACGCTGAGCGTTCAAATAAGAAATCACTCTACTAGGCACATGCTCTATAGACCCTCTCCACTCAACTCTCGGAACTCCGGGCATAGCTAGGGTCACGGTCTTAGCGTGACAATCAAGAATAGCATGACATGGGGATAAATAATCCATGCCCAGTATCATATCAAAATCAACCATACTGAGTAACAAAATGTCCACTCGGGTCTCCAGACCCCCACTAGATATCACACACGACCGATACACACGGTCCACAATAATAGTATCGCCCACCGGAGTCGACACATGAACAAAAGTAACTAAGGACTCACGGGGAATATTCAGAAAGTGAGCAAAATAGGATGAGACGTAAGAGTATGTGGAACCAGGGTCAAATAAAGCCAAAGAATCACTGTGACAGACTAAGATAGTACCTCTAATCACCGCACCTGAGGCCATAGCATCGGGCCTAGCCGGAAGTGCATAGATACGTGACTGGCCTCCACCTGCTTGACCTCCACCTCTAGGGCGGCCTCTAGCTGCCTGACCACTACCCCTGGCTGCCTGGGTAGGTGGTAAAGTGACTGAGGCTGATGTCGAGGGCTGAACCCTCTGCTGAGATGAACTACCAGGACGACGAGGAAACTGCCTCCACCTATGTCCAAACTCTCCACACTCAATACAACCACCTGGAGCTGGAGATGGGGACTGAAGAGAACCCATGCCACCATGATAACCACCGGACGAACCATGCATAGAAGAACCCTGATATGATGATGCTTTGGAGGAGCTCTGAGCTGGAAGAGCGCTAAAAAATGAACGTCCCTAATGAGAACTGCGAGGACCCTGCCCCGAAGATGCACCACTGTAAGCTGGGCCAGCTGGCTGTGGAGGTCTAAATGGACGACCTCAGTTGTGCTGAAACTTCCCTCTAGAAGGGGCACCACTGAAGCTAGCTAATCCCCGAGGCCTCTTGGCCTCCCTCTCCTCATGCTCCTACCTACGAACCGACTCAATGTCTTGAGCAATGTCAACTACTTGCTCAAATGTAGCTCTAGACACTCTCTCCCTGGTCATCAAAATTCGAAGCTGATACGTGAGACCATCTACTAATCTCCTGATCCTTTCCCTGTCAGTAGGGACTAACTCCGAAGCATGTCTAGCCAACTCAGAAAACCTCATCTCGTACTGAGTAACTGATAACTCTCCCTGGCGCAGCTACTCAAACTGCCTGTGTTGCTCCTATTTGTGGGACTGAGGAACATACTTCTCCAAAAAGATCGTGGAGAATTGCTGCCACGTGAGAGGTGCTGAACCAACCGGCCTACGTCTCTCGAATGCCTCCCACCAAGTGAAAGAAGCACCTGCAAACTGAAATGTAGCAAATGAGACCCCACTGGTCTCCAAAATACCCACAGTATGTAGTATCCTCTGGCATTTATCTAGAAAACCTTGGGCATCCTCACCCTCTGTGCCGCTGAAAGTCGGAGGCTGAAGTCTACTGAACCTCTCCAACCTACGCTGCTCTCCTCGGGCATAGCTGGGACTACATAGTCCTGAACTGGGGCAACCAGCTGGGCTGGGACTACCCCCGGTGCCTGAATACCCTGTACAGCCTACTTAGGTGTCCGGGCAGCTGGGGTCTGAATGCCTCCCCCGGCCTGAGCTGCAGTGGCAGTAGTGGACATAGCAACTGCTTGAGCCACACTAGTACACACCGTCAATATCTGATCCAGGGTCTCCTAAAGACCCGGAATAACAATAGGCACTGCCGGTGCCTGAGCCTGTCCCGCTGGAGCACCCTCGGCGGGAATCTGATCCTGAATGATAGGGGGATCCTGTGGTACTGTCCCGGCTGTTGCGAGGGCTGGTCCCCTAACTCCACCACGGCCCCGACCCCTTGTGGGTCTGGCTGGTGTCTGGTCACTCTGATCAATAGCGCGTGTCCTCACCATCTGTGAGAGAATGAAACAACAGTAGTTTAGATTTCAAGAGCCAATAGATTGGCACAAAAGAGTTCAAGAAAATAAGATTTTTCCTAACAGTTCTGCAGCCTCTCGAAGATAAGTACAGACGTCTCTATACCGATCCGCAAGACTCTACTGAACCTGCTCATGACCGTTGAGTCCTATGTAACCTAGAGCTCTGATGCCAACTTGTCATGACCCCAAATCCTAACAGGTCGTGATGGAGCCTATCGTGGAACTAGGCTAGCCAACCATCACATAACTACACATATGTTTTAATATAAATTCTCAAAACCATTAAATACAAGCATAATAAGCAATTAAGATTTTCTCTAAGTCTTTAATCAAATATAATATAATCTACTTTCTAAACAAATCCCCCAAGATTGGAGTCAACTGATCACGAGCATCTAAGAATCAAAATAACTCTGCTAATGTCATAACCAATGTCTAGGAATGAAATACTAAGACTAATAAAGGAAGGGAAATGGAGAAGCTGCGGACACTGGAATAATACCTCAAAATCCCAAAGCTAATGACAACGAACTCGGACGACTATTGCTCCGAACCAGTACCTGGATCTGCCCACAGGGGTGCAGGGAGTAATGATAATTACGCCAACTCAGTAGTAATGAAAATAAATCACAGTCTGAAGAATAAGAAACACACAGCACAGATACACCAATCCAAGAAACAGTAAAACATCAAGTCTCAATATAGTATACATAAGCTCGAAAACCAGTTTCCATAAAATCCTTTGAAACAAGTATATTTTCCAATATTTCTCACTAAAACTCTCAGTAATATCAGTTTGAAAAATGAAGTGAATCATAGTCAAAACTCAGTAAAATATCATCATAGAACTGCCCCTCGGGCCATAATCATCACTCATAAATATTTCCCTCATCACCTCACCATCACTCAGTATCATCCCCATGGGCAACCTCACTGTCACTCATGCCTCCCAATCACTCATTACTCGACACTCGCACTCAGTAGCTACTTGCGCTCACTAGGGGTGTGTACAGACTCCAGAGGGGCTCCTACAACCCAAGCGCTATAAACAAGCCACATCATGGCATAAATCACTCTCAGGCACTCGGCCTCTTTCATATCATAACATCCTCACAACATTGGCCCTTGGCCTCACTCAGTCAGACACTCTCAGCATGCCACTCGGGCCATGAATAAAACGGGGTTCTCGATCCAAAATAGTATTTCATTTCAAGAAATAATAATATCATCAAATAGGAGTGTCAACAATTTCACAAGAAAGAATGAGTGTAAAATCATAGGTTCAAAGTAGTGAGAATATCAGTAAAATATCCCCCAAGGGGTTAAACAAATCGGCACTAGACCCCAAACATGGCTTACATCCCTAGTATTTCAAAACACAGTAATACTGTAAATCATATGCTTTAAAAGCGGTTTTGCAACTCAATAGTTGCCTAAAAAGGTACATTTTTCAAAATTTCCAATTCGTGCACGCCCCACACTCGTCATCCAGTGTGTGCGTCACTCCAAATCCGTGAAAGGATGTAAAGTCTGGGGTTTCATACCATCAGGACAGGATTTAAAGACATTACTTACCCCAAACTTTCCCGAAAAGCTACTCTGCAACCCACTTGCCTCTCGAATCAACTTTCGAGTGCTCCAAATCTACCAAGATCAGACTTTTCACATCAAATTATGCTAAGAGAATGAATTCCAATTGAAAAATATCAGTTTTAGCCCAAAACCCGAAATTAGTCAAAACTCGACCCTCGGGCCCACATCATGGAACTCAAAAAACTTTACACCAAAATGTTCCTCATTATCTCACGAGTTCGTACATATATAGAACTCAGAAATCGGAGTCCGTTTGACCCCTCAAATCATCCCCTAAAGGTATCATAATCTCAAGCCCTAACTTCATCTTTTTCTACTGATTTTCATAAATTAAACACTGATAATTTGGCCCTTAATCACATATAATCGAGTTTTAGGGTCCAAAATCCTTACCTCAATGAACAATGTTTTTCTAGTCTTCAAAATCGCCTCAAAAGCTCTCTTCCCGTTCAAAAATTATGGAAAAGTGGGTTATGGTTGCGGAGGGTTTAATTAAATACTGCCCAGTTTCTTATTCATCGCGATCGCGGGACCCACATTGCGATCTCGAATCACAAAATCCCAGCCTCACATTTTAACCTTATGCGATCGTGAATAACACCACGCGATCGCGATCCATTAAGCCTCAACCCTACACGATCGCGATCGCGATCCCACCCACGCGGTCGCGTAGCACCACTAACCTGCCCCCACACACACCTCACTATCCCTACGCGATCACGAACAAGACCCATGCGATCGCACTGACCAACAGTGCTCCCCTACGCGATCGCGGTCCTGATCTTGCAATCGCGATGCACAAAATAGCCTGACCCTTAGATTACTCTGTGCGATCGCAGCCCGTTCCCCGCGATCGCGATGAATAATTTCCTGCTGCACTGACACCAGAAAAACAGCAGTCTTTTCAAGATCAAAAATACCCGTTACCCATTCGAAATCCATTCCGAGCCCCTCGGGACCCCAACCAAACCTACCAACATATACCCATAACATCATTCAAACTTAGTCGAGCCTTAGAAACACCAAAAACAACACAAAAAACCAAAATCGCATCGAATTCAAGCCTATGAACTTTGAAATTTCTAAATTCCACCAACGATGCCAAAACTATCCAAAACACATCCGATTGACCTGAAATTTTGCACACATTCCCAAAATGACATTAAGAACCTGTTCCAACTTTCGAAATTATGTTCCGACCTCGATTGCCAAATTTTCCACTGCCGACCGGAAATCACCAAAAGCTAACTTTCGCCAATTCCAGCGTAAATCTACACCGGACACCACAAAAATATTCTGAACACACTCCTAAGTCCCAAATCACCTAACGAAGCTATCCGAGCCATAAAATCCGCATTCCGAGTTCATTTACCAATAAGTCAACTCTCAGTTGACTTTTCCAATTATAAAGCTATTTTTAAAGACTAAATGTTAAATTCTCACTACAACCATTCTGAACCCGAGCCAACCAACTCTAACACATCATAAATAGTATAACCAACCTACGACAAGGGAAAAACAATAAATATAATGCAGGTTCTACGTAACGACCGAATGGGTCGCTACACTTGCCTCTCTATTTGCATAAAGGCTACAGCGACTCCCGAAATTCCATTCCGAGCCCGATATCAAAATTTCACCTATCGGCCGAATTCGCCGAAATTCTAACTTTCGCCAATTTAACTCAAATCACTCTAGGGGCCTCCAAAACCAACTCCGGACACGTGCCTAGGTCCAAAATCATCATACGAAGTTGTTGACATTAACCAAAACTCATTCTGAGGCTGTTTACACAAAAGTCAAACCTCCGGTTAACTTCCATCACTTAAGCTTCCAAAACTGAAATTTTTCTTCCAATTCGACTCCGGATTATCCGGTAACTGAATCTAACCACGCACACTGGTCGATATACACAACGTGAAGCTGTTCAAGACCTTACGCCACCGAATGGGGCTTGAATTCTCAAAATGATCGGTCGGTTCGTTACATTCTCCCCCTCTTAAACAAATGTTCGTCCTCGAACGTGCCAAGATTCACCTTGAACTCATCCAATCACTTATTGTACACTTCTAACACATACCCGCGGGTGATCCCACATCACCCCAACCCACATAATCCTGATGAAACAATCACAACTACAATATAGCCTTCACATCACCACCGATAAGCCTCATACCTCTACTTCTCACCCTCTACTCATTCACAAAAGACCCGATTCTAAATCCATATTCGGCATTAGCCTCAACCAGTTGCATCAACTCAGGACTACACCCATAAGGCACGACCACACAACATAGCACATCACGCATAAGCTCAAATAACACTTTTGATCACAGTAGCTGCCCGAAATCAACTCATCTTTGGCAATTAGCCCCACATCTGAAAGAACTCTGTTCCAAACCCCATAATACTGATAATGATGCAATAAACATGAAGACTTCATTATTAGACACCCGAATCACCGGGCCACAACTAACACCACCGGGCACACATCCCGCAAACTAAACTAAAGAAATACATAACGAAATGACTGAATATGAAAATAGAAACATATAAAGGAACCATCAAAAAAGCCCATAGGCACAACTCTCTATCAATACTGACTTACCAAAAGAAATATAACAAGGAAGAATCAAAGCATATGAACACATCACAAGGATTCCATCCTGATAAAATTTCCACCGCGTTACTCAGCCCGGTCCAAACATATCGAATCACAAATATCATGAGGACCTCGCCCTCAACTCTGAATCACATACCGAAAATATATCACACCAATTGAAATTCCTCCACTAATTCATCTCAGCTGATAAAATCATAATGCTAACTGAACTCACATCTCGATGGAGTATCAAATCACAACTCATAAACAAAATACATAGGAAAATCACATAAAGCTTACCACGAAGAACAACAAGGACTCACTTCTAGTTTAAGTACTATCAAGAATGAATAAAACAACGATAGACACGGGCTACTACTCATAGAATTCTCCCAACATGAGCAAACACAAAATGGAGTGCAAAACATGGAACTCACTCATAAATGAAACAACAAATATGGGGGACTCATCCTGACCAACAGAACTATAATGAAATACAATTGGCGCCCCTCTGTAGCACATCAAACCATACCTGTGTGATAATACCTGGCACCAACGGCCTCCAGCCTACTATATGAGACACATCAACGGGTCGAGTCTCCCCCTCTTGGGCGCTCTCCACTCACCCGAATACCCTGCTATAACACACCTGCCTGAACCCTTGAAGAATCTCTCACCCTGTGGCTAACATCCCCACGCTCAAAACAACCTCTTTGCTGACGTGGTTGTATAAAACATAAAATACGAATCCTCTGAGACCCATGAGTACTTGAAAACTCCCATGCGAAGCTGGTAATGCAAACTGAACTGGTTGACCCAGAATTCTCTACCATGTCATACATTGCCTTCATACTACAGACCAATAGATTTCTTCGATCTATGAGACCTTCTTTGCCCCCTAAACTCTCTCCCTGATCTCGTTTGTCCTCTTGCTCCCGGTCCCACATGCTCTCTAACCGACGAGCGATCCCCACCACCTGCTGAAACGAGGCATCCTACTCCAACTCTCGAGTCCCGCTGAACCAAATATCATGTATGAATCTCCCAATGACTCTACGAACTCATCTCCTAACTGAAGCAACCAAGCGAGGTATTATCTAGCCAACTCACTGAATCTAACGGCATGCTCCAATAGTGACATAGCTCCCTGACGCAACTGCTCAAACTCCGTGCGTCGTACATCCCGAAGGAACTGAGGTGCAACTTCCCTCAAACATCTCCGAAAACTGAATCCATGATATGAAGCTAACTCGGCCAGGTTACCCCAACTCATATGCCGCCACCACCGATCAACCCACTACCCTAAACCTAAGATGTGACAAAAGCAATCCCGCTTGTCTCCACAATACCCGAAGTACGAAGAATATAATGACACTCCTCCAAGATACCCTGGGCACCATCTGCCGCCAATCTACTGAAATATAGAAGGGTGGTACTTCTTGTACCTCTCAAGTCCAAGGTATTCTTCCTCTGATGCTACTGCCCTAACCACGGGCTGAACTGAAACCACATGTCATGCTGCCATTACAACTGGAACCTGACCAATATGATCTCGCTGCTTTGGAGTTAAGGCGGTGGGAGTCTGAACTCCTCCCCTGATCTGTGAAGCAACTAGTGCACTATAATCAACCCTGCCTGAGTCAATGTACCAATTACACTCAAACTATGCGCAGGCCTCCTGAAGTCCGGGGTAGCAACAGGCACCCCCAATGCCTATCCCCCACTGGAAACTATTGCAGCTTCTCAACGGCTGCTCTGGAAGGCATCTTAACTGCGGCACGTGCTCCTCGTCGGCCTCTGTCTCTGGCCATTGCAACATTTTCTTCGGGGGTAACATCATCAGGAATCGCAGTTCGTGTCCTCCCCATCGGTGAGAGAATGAATCAAAAAATTCAAACTTCAAGATCAATGAACTCGCACGATAGGAATGAAGGAAGTGAAATTGTCCTAATAGTTTTGTAGCCTCTCGAAGATAAGTACAGACGTCTCCGTACCGATCCGCAAGACACTACTAAACTCGCTTATGACTCGTAGCACCTATGAACCTAGATCTCTGATACCAACTTGTCACGACACAAATTTCCATCTGTTGGGTATCGTGATGGCACCCAGTCTTAAGGACTAGGTAAGCCTAACATTCGGTGAAATAACAACAATAATACAAGAAGGCTAGCAATCTCGATATAGAATCTTGACAGAATTTACAAATATTCCCCAAAACCGGTAATACAAGTCATAAGCTCTACTAATCTTCTACAACCTCTAAATACAACTGTTTGGAAATAAATACTACAGTGTATGAATACTACTTGTAAGAAGGTGACTCTGAAGCCTGTGAACGCAGCATCAGGTTACCTTGAGTCTCCCTGAAAATCATCCACGCAGTACTATAATATATACCTGGATCTGCACACAAAAATGTGCAGAAGTGTAGTATGAGCACACCACAGTGGTGCCCAGTAAGTATCAAGACTGACCTTAGTGAAGTAGTGACGAGGACTAGTCAAGACACCACTGGTCTACAAATAACTGACATGAATATAGAAATAACCGAACACTACATCTATCTAACACTTCACGGAATAATCTACAACAATGACGATATAATGCGGAAGGAAATTACAGAAATTAACCAACGGAACAGCATAAAAATACACGAAAAGATGGACAACAAAACAAGCCAAACCGGGAGAAAACACAACGCAATAGAGAACACCAGTAACTCAACTCTACGTTTGTTTGTTCACCTCGGGCCTTAGCCATTAAAATCCGTAAACTGGTGGAAACCTTTTAACAGCAGTTCATATGAAAAACTTTGCAAATATACTCATTTTAGTATAGAAAGCTCTCCTTTGAAAACATGCTTTTTGCAAATGTATATATAAGTATATTTAATAGAGTGAAATACCAAAAACATAGTTTCTTTCAAAGTACGAAATTCCCAAAGAGGCTTTCCCAGTAAATGACATCCAAATATCTTTTTATGCAAGACGATTGATTTTCAAATATACCTTCGATGTAAAATTCATTCAGATATAATCATTTCGAAACCATTTCTTTTTCGATAATACTTTTCAATAAAATCTCGTAATCATAATCTCCTCAAGATAAATCTGTTGGAACCAAGTCTGTAACTCAAAACCTGCCATACGGTACAGGAGGAACATCAGGTCTTGTCAATAAATGCAGTAAGAGATCAGTATGAATATCCAAATTAAAACAACAGAATATTAACTCTTAAACAAGTGCAGTAAATATCAAACAGGAATAACGGAAATAATAATGCAAAGACAAGTGCACGGCATCACCCTTGGTGCTTTTACTCTCATCCTCACAATAAATAAATAGAAACGGCACGGCATGTCCCCTCATGCTAAAATATCATAAATATGGAACGGAATGTCCCCTCGTGCTAAAATAACATAAACATGGCACGGAATGTCCCCTCGTGCTAAAATAACATAAACATGGCAAGGAATGTCCCCTCGTGCTAAAGTAACATAAACATGGCACGGAATGTCCCCTTGTGCTAAAATAACGTAAACATGGCACGGAATGTCCCCTCGTGCTAAAATAACATAAACATGGCACGGAATGTCCTCTCCTGCTAAAATAACATAAACATGGCACGGAATTTCCCCTCGTGCTAATATAACATAAACATGGCACGGAATGTCCCCTCGTGCTAAAATAACATAAACAACATTTTGACAATGAAAATCAACAATAAGAACCATAAATCACAACATCCCAGCAAGGGAGTCAACAATGCAAACAATACCATTAACAGTATAAAAAATAATAGAAACCATACCATCCCGGCAAGGTAGTCAACAATTAAAACAACATCATCCCGGCAAGGGAAACAACTATAACCAATCTCGCCTAAACAATTAATTTCACAGAATAAAACTCATCTTAAACAAAGGCCCAGTAATAGATAACACCAAGGAAATATCAACAACATAAATGTTTATCAACTAGACCCAAGTAGCACATAAGGGGAAAAATCATATAAATCACAATGTAAGACTCACAGGCATGCTTGACATCAATGAACTGATGTTCTAACTACGGCTAAACAACTATAAAGCTAGATAACACTAATATAGTCAGTTTGGCAGTTTTTGGAAGCAAATATGGCATGAAGATAAGAGCGGTAAAATATTCAGTTAAGTCAACTAAGATCATAGCCAACGAAGGAATCCAAAAGCAAGTAATTATAATTTAAGAAAGAAAGGATGAAATTGACAACCAAGGATTCAAATGCAACAATTACAACTCATACACAGGTAACATAAGAACCTACGAATCCTAAAAGGCCAATCTATTAGAAAATAAGTCCGAGTACGCACTCGTCACCTTGCATACACGGACTACAATCAACAAAGAAGACTCAATCCTAAGGGGTAGTTCCCTCACACAAGGTTAGGCAAGATACTTACCTCAAAGACGACAACTCGGTACTCAAAAAACTTTTCGGGCGGAAAGACCTCCGGACGTCTCAAAATCAACTAAAACAACTTCAGAATACACATAACACGTATAAGGAGCTGTGAGCACGTAATTTTTCACCCACCATATACTCCTACAAAATTCAATACAATAAATTAATTTTACAAATTTTGTTGAATTTTAGTGATTAGTTGTGAATTGTTTGCATTTGCATATTCATAATTCATCTTTGAAAATTATTAAATTGCATCACTATTATTCAATGGATTATGAATTTATTTTTCATAATTAATTGAATTAAATAATAGACGAATGATGGTTATTTGGTGTAATGTAGTTTTTGACAACTAATTACTAAAATTAATACTTTTTATCCAAGAAATCATGGATTTAATTAGGAGTATGAAATTAATTGTTTTCATTCTTAATTAATAAGTGATTAGATGAAAATAAGGTTTACAATTAATTATTACATTTTTTAATTAGGTTTAGTATTAATTAAAATTGATTTCTAGGTTTAATAAGACTTAGTGTACTAAAATCGGACCTGGGCTGGCCTGCCCAGTCCCAAGCCAATCTCTACACCCCCTGGCCTAATTAACCAAACAACTACCCGGTCCAGACTCCCACACTACCCAAACGGCCCTGTTTCATTTAATGAACGAATCCCAGCCGTTGATCAAAATAGATCAAACGGCTGGGAACTCCCCAAGCCCTAAATATAAATATGTCCAAACCATACCCCCCCTACCCCTCAATTAAAAGTGTAACACCCCTTAGAGACGACCCCCTCCGTCTTTCTCTATCCCCCGCCCTGAACCATCGTCTGCCGCCCTAGCTTCGCTGGCCGGAAATCGCCATCGGCGGAGGAGCACCACCAATCGATCCCAAATCTTTACTGGACAATCCTCATGTCCTCCTCAACCCATCCCAACCTTAGTTTCCCCAAAAAACCATCCAGTTGTGAGTAATTTCAGATCTAAGAATCTGAAAACCTAAAATGCTACACCAGTCGATCTCGAATGATTCAACGGCTCGGACCTACATGAGTCAGTTTCTCTTGACAAGATCAACTGATTCATGTGGGTTTGACTCATTTTAAAACCCACCGGAGTCCGGCCAAAGTGCGGCGAGTCAAAATTTTTCGGCCAAGCACCCTACTAGTACCCCCCCCCCCCCTCTCTCTTTGCTTATTAGTTTTCTATTTTCCTTTATTTTTATTTTTCTTTATTTTTCTTTTCGTAAAACAAAACCATGAATATGCCGTTACATCACTGTTTTAGGTCTAGATTTCTTGTTTGTCTTTCACTGCTTTCTCTTCTTTATTATCATCACTATGTGTTTTTTAGGATGCATGATTTAGGTTTTTACTTTATTTTTTTTGGTTCATGTGTGATGCGCATTTTCCCTCTTTAGTTAAGGTTTATCTTCTGAGATTTAGGTATCATTAGCATGTATGATCTCCTTTTCCTTGCACGTTTGTGTTTTTTCTTCCATGGCAAGTATTGTTAATTTTGATTGATTGATTGACATCCTGTGTAGTAAATAGATTAGCAAAGTGAATTTAAATTGGTTCTACTTAGTCAGATATTTAGCCGTTAGAATTCAGTTACTTCCTAATTAATATTAACTAAAGAAGTTCGTTAATTCCCTGATTAATTCAAACTTTGGTTTAATAAGAGCTTCGAAAATTACAAATAAAGTGATGTTAGTCTGGTCCAATTCTAGAAGAACCTAGTTGGTTCTAGAAGGTTCTCTGAAATCAAATTAGAGGCAAAGTCTTAGGGTATAATTTAGGTAATCAATTTTCTAGGGGTGAAATCTACAATTTACAAAGAATAGGACAATCTAGAAGGTTCTAGCACTATAGTTGTCCCCTTTGGGCCTGAAAAAGGACGGACAACTGTCCCAATGAAGGCACAATTTGATCCTTTAAGGAGAATATACCCTTTTGATACCCTCCTTAGGCTACTCTATAAAAAGAAAACCTACACTTACACTCTACACACACAAAAATCATAGAGCAACTGCTACTCAAAAAAAAAACCTTCAAAATATCAGTAGGAAAAGAAATAGAAAAACGAAATCTGGTTATTTTCCTTTGAAGAAAAACTTATCAGCATATCATTTTCAATTCTCCTTGTTTGTTTCTTCATGGGTATTTCGATTTTGGGAGCTTTAAAGTGTTCATACTTGATTTTTCTGGGTGGATTTTTTGTTTGGGTTTGCTTGGTTGGATTGTTGTTTGTTGCTGCTGGGTTTTTTCTCCTTTTGCTGTTTTTCCATCTCTGCCTGACCTTTATTTGGTCAGGATTTCTCTGTTTTTCTCTTCAAAAGGTATGTAACAGCTTACTTTTAATAAACTTTTCATATCTGAATTGTGTTTTCCATTGATGTGCAAATCTGTGTTTGTAGTGAAGTTACTTTATTTTTATTCACATAAAAATCTAGATGCTAAACTGATTCAGTGGTATCTGTTCAGTACTGTTTAATTCTTGTTGATGTTAGACTATGAATACCTAAATTTTGTGTTGTTAGTATCCATAAAAATAAGTTAGATGTTTTCTTTATGTTTGTCTTAGTCTTTACTGAGATTATCTGCACTAGGGTAGGTGAATTTGACCTTCTAATGGTCAAATTCACCCCATAGTAGTGCACAAACATTAGTTACTTGCTGAAATTACCCCATTAAGGGTACAAAGTGTATGGTTGAAAAGGGCATTAAGGCAGGGAATCTGAACCCCCAAAATGGTCAGATTCACTCCTTAAAAGTGCCCAGAATAGTCCAAGTCCTTGTATAGATACTTATTGAATTTTGTTATGTATTTCCTAAACATAGGGTGAATATTGAGAGTCTAATAGAGGGCATTACTGGAGTTGAATCTGGCCTCCCTCATGGTCAGGTTCATCCTAGGAAGAATGCACACAAAATGTTCTTTTTTAGTATCATGTAGTATAGCATCCTTAGAATCAAATTTGATCCCTTTCATGGTCAGATTAGTTCTATAGAATGCGTAAGATATTAGTCTTGTTTGGATGTCTAGAAAAATACAAACAGAGGCCCAGGTGTATAATCATAGAGAATCCAAGCTGGAGCAACCAGTTGGGTGGGCCTATTATCAGCTCCTTTTTATTCTAGAAAAATGTATTTTTTAGTAGAAGCTGTAATTTCGCTTCAGATTGTAATTTATTCAAACTTACCTTTTCATAATCATTGTACTATAAGACTGGACATTATATTTATTGTATTCGCAGTCCTTCCTTTCCGTATGTATGTGTTCATATAATTTTCAGAAAAATGTGTATAATTAGCTCCAGATTTGTTTTGAGTACACTGGACTCAAACATGACTGTTCTGGATAGTTTAAAATGGTCCAAGCTATTGACAATGGCCCGTCAGGGCTTGAAAAATCCTGAGCACAATCCATTGGGCTTGAAAAATGTAAAAGCCCTTAGCCTCAAGGCTGTTTGTTCTCAAATTTAAATACAAAGTTTCATACGTTAATCGTTTAAGTATTCAGATTTGATTAAAAAAATTCAAAAGCATCCTTTCTAAACCTTTTCTTACAATTTTGCATTCAAATTAACCTGTCCAAATGACCCCGTAAATACCTATTAAAATTCTGAAAATGACTATTTTTAGATCAAAGGAATTTTGAAGTATATACAAATATGAATTTGCTATTCAAATTATTTTCTCATCAGATTCATCTCATGTTCTTCAGAGTCTATAATTTATAACAATATGTAGAACTCAATGTGTATATCAAATAGTATGAGTTTAGGTCAATTGAAGTTGATAAAACTATTTCAGTCAATGTTCTATGTGTTTATTTGACTCTTTGAATATGTGATTTGTAAATTAGTAATTTTAGACCCTTCCTTGTTAGCATGTTTTAATTGTGTTACATAGATTTCCTCTTCCAGCAAAAATAGCCTAAAACTAGGATTGGCCAAAAGGGTTAAATAACTTGGGCTAAAAATGGTCATAGCAAACATTTTGTCCTTTAGACTAAGTGAATTTAGGTTTAAAGAATCTCTTACTTATCCTTTAGGTTGAAAATACCTTTTAGTTTGAAAATTAGTAAATAATCGAATATTATCTCAAACAAACATAACCTACACTCGGATGTGGTAACTCGTGCCCCCGCCTCTTACTTCAAACATTAACAAAATCACACGTAGCAATCACGGGTGCATTTCATGTGACTTGGTTGCGATGTGTTCAAAAACAACAATTGCACGTCATCGTGACTTGTTCTAAGATAAATTCATAAATATCCGAATTGGTTTCTACACATATCCCGTAAAACTAAAAATACCTCTTTAGATGGAAAACATAGAAAATAATTGAATATCGCCTCAACTAGGCATTTTAAAACCGTCACGACCACGGTCTTGACTATATAATATACACTCGGGTGTGGCAACTCATGTCCCTAACTTTAAATCAAAATAATAATAAGAATCACATGTTGTAATTGCGGGTGCATTTCATGTGGCGCAGTTATAACGTGTCCAAAACAAACAAGTGCACGCCATCGGGACTTGTTTCAAGATAAATCCATAAATGTCAAAAGCGGTTAAAATTTAAAAGTCTAAATACACAATAGGCTAAAACACGTAAGCAATCAGATAATTTAGGCCAAATATTAATAGTTAAGCGACCGTGCTAGAACCACGGAACTCGGAAATGCCTAACACCTTCTCCCGGGTTAACAGAATTCCTTACTCGCATTTATGGTCGCAGACAAATCAAAACAGAGTCAAAATTCCTCGATTTGGGATTTTTAAAACAAAATGGTGTCCCGGAGCATCGTCAAAAATCCGGGTGGCGACTCTAAAAAATAATAATAAATCCCAAATCCAAATAATGTCACGTTAATTGGAAAAACTCCCTTATTACCCCTTCATTAATCCGGTGTAGTAAAAAAGGAGGTGTGATAGGAACTATTCTGAATAATAAAGTTTCAACCTTTAAAAAATTATAAAAATCGACCCAAAAGTCGACCCCCCAGCCCGAACCTCGGAACCCGACAAATTTTACAAAATCCGATTACCCATTCCGATACGAGTTCACCCATACAAAATTTATCAAATTCCGATACCATTTGGTCCTTCCATTCATGATTTTTCATTTTAGAAATTTTCTTTCAAAACCCACAATTTCCTCAACCCAAAACACAAATTAAATGATAAAAACAAGAACTAATTTATGAAATATAGTTAATTCTAGTGGAATAACACTTACCCATTCGATTTGTGTGAAAACCCCTCAAAGAATCGCCAAAATCCGAGCTCTAGAAGTCAAATTATGTTTTAAATGGTTTTACCCTCGTTTTTGAAAACTTATATTCTGCCCAGGCATTTTGTGCATCACGAACACGGAGGAAGGGGTGCGTTCACGAAGAAGAAAAATGAAACTGCCCAGATTTACACTTTGCGAACGCGAAGTCTGGCTCGCGAACGCGGAGAGGGAGAAGGTGGGGCCTATGCGAACGCGGAATGAAGGGAGCGAACGCGATGAGGAAAAGATAATGTCCAGCAAGTCCCATCGCGAACGCAGTGAAGAGGCTGCGAACGCGAAGAATAAGGGACATTCTATGCGAACACAAAGTGCTAGGTGCGAACGCGAAGAAGAATTTTGAGGTACTTGGAACAACACATCACGAACGCGAAGAGCTGTTCGCGAAGGAGGACACCAGAAGCAGAAAAACAGCAGTTCTAGAAGTGGGAAAATTACCTGAAACCTATCCGAAACACACCCGAGGCCCCCGGAACCCCGTCCAACCACACACACAAGTCATATAAACAAACACGGACTCGCTCAAGGTTTCAAAACACATAAAATAACACTAAAACGATGAATCAACCCAAAAATCAAACTTATAAATTTTCAAAACTTCAAATTCCAAAACTCGTGTCGAAACCTATCAATTCAACCCGGAATGACGTGAAATTTTTCATACAATTCACAATTAACACTACGGACCTACATCCACTCCCGGAATTCCATCCGAGCCTGATATCAAAATTTCACCTATCGGCCGAATTCGCCGAAATTCTAACTTTCGCCAATTTACCTCAAATCACTCTACGGGCCTCCAAAACCAATTATGGACACGCGCCTAGGTACAAAATCATCATACGTAGCTGTTGACATTAAACAAAACTCATTCCGAGGCTGTTTACACAAAAGTCAAACCTCCGGTCAACTTTCATCACTTGAGCTTCCAAAACTGAATTTTTCTTCCAATTCGACTCTGAATTATCCGGTAACTGAATCTAACCACGCACACAGTTCGATATACACAACATGAAGTTGTTCAAGATCTTACGCCACCGAACGGGGCTTAAATTTTCAAAATGACCGGTCGGGTCGTTACAAAGGTGGATGGCACAGCTCGAGCCACTTGGATCCATGGCCTTCCAAGAAGAATGTTTTAAGAAGTTTCCATGTACACTACTTGGAAGGCAATTTCAAAACCAAACAGCATGGTTGTCATGGTGAGGTTGATCTCCCCAATGGTATCTTTCGATGAGCCATCAAAAGCCCGGATGCGGACATTGCTGGGTGAATTTTATTTATATTGATCTTCATGCTTTGCAAGGTAGAGAGAAGGAATACATCTACATTCGAGCCTCCATCAACCATGACTCACTTTACGTGGTGTCCCTACATTTGACAATCAAGTGCAAAGCCCTATGGTGCCCGGCTCCTTCCTCGGGGAGTTCATAATTAGTAAAGGAGATTATGTTTACCTCAAAAAATCTATTGGCCATCTTCTCTGAATGATTCACGATGGTCTTCTCTGAGACATGTGCCTCGTTCAGGATCTTGGTTAGTACACATGAATGATCTTTTGAATGTGTGAGCAGAGATAGTAGAGAGATTTGGGCAAGAGTCTTTCTCAGTTGGTCAATGATTGTGTAATCTTGAACTTTCATCTTTTTCAAAAACTCTTCCGCCTCTTCTTCAGTGACTGGTTTCTTTTCTGATTTTTTTGGCCTTCCTCAACTCTTCTAGAGAGTAACACCTCCCTGATCGAGTCAAACCTCCAATTTCCCCAACTTCTTCTATTATTTCCTTGCCTTTGTATGTCACAACAGTTTTTTTGTAGTTCCAAGGAATGGTTTTCGTGTTTGTCACACGGGGTTGCACGTCGTGTTTGATTATGATTGGCTCTATTATACCTTTTGTACCACCTTGATTCTACCTCATGACGGGGTATCCTCCTAGGACATATAACCTTGGGCTTGGAACACTGGAGCGGACTTCCAACCTCGAGATTTTTGGAACAAATAAAGTTGCATTCTCTGAGCTTTGGGCGCCTTTCGTAATCAATGGCACATCTTGGCTTGCACTTACTTCCAGTCTTGTTCCTTCTTAAATCATTCCCACTATCATTTCTGCTCAACTAACTGGCTTGTATTATTAATCTCAGCTAATAATTCCCACAAAATGAACATCATTGTGTGCTGGGAACGGGTTGTTTGTCACATTAGGAGGGTCATCTCCATTTGTCACCACAATAAGCTTTTCAGCAATGAGTCTTCCGATGGACCTTTTCCAAGTTCTATAGTCATCAGTGCTATGCCCCGGTGCACCTGAATAAAATTCACATCTAGCATTTGCTTGGAACCCATGCGAATCGGGATGCATATGGTGGGGAGCAATGGGTACAATCACACCAATCTGCTTCAACTTCTGAAATAAACTAGAGAATGCTTCAGTGAATGAAATGAATTTTTCCACCGGCCTCTTCTCTCGACCATAATCCTTCCTGGGACGAGCATTGTAGGGCGCCCAAAAAAATTTCTGCTAAGGTCGGGCGATCCTTGGAGCTGGTGCCCGTACTTGTTGATTGGGAGGCCGAGCATAAGACTGGGCATTAAACAGTGTGTACTATGGTGAGCCCACAGAGTATTGAGGATTTGGCGGGGGATAGAAATGTTGAGGTTAGTTGGCCTTCCCATGCTGAACTTGCATATACAGGTGCAATGCCCCTCTTTGAACTTCTCTAGATCCTGAAGTCATCATGGACCCTTCATCTCTCTTCTTTCTATTTGCCAAACTTTTTGACCCATTTTGGATTGCTTGGGTGGTGGATTTGAAAGTAGTCTGACTTAAAATTCTGCTAGTCTGGAGGCCATTTTTTTACCATTTCCCTATCTTGATCGCTTCTACAAAAGATCTGCCCATTGCGGACATCATGTTTTGGAAATAATCAGACTCCTGAGCCTCCAGAAAAACAGAGATTAACTCATGGTTATCCATGGGTGGTTTAACTCTAGCCTCTTTCTCCCTCCACTTGTTGTCATATTCCTAAAAGCATTCTGTTGGCTTTTTTTCACATTGGACAGGAAATTATGATCTAGCGAAATATCAATATTGTACTGAAACTATTTGACGAAGGCCTGGGTCATGTCATCCCAAACATTCCAATGGGAGTTATCTTAGTCAATGAACCATTCTGAGGCTACCCCCACAAGACTCTCCCCAAAATACGTCATCAGCAACTCATTTTTTCCCCCATGCACCCCTCAGCTAGTAGTACCTTTTCAAGTGGGCGATAAGGTCGCCATGTCCATCATAGTTCTCAAATTTTGAGGTCTTGAAACCTGGTGTAAAATGGATGTGAAGTAACATATGAATGAAACACTTCTGCAATCCTTGTATGTTCTTTGTATTCTGCTAATGACTTTTCATTTTTCTGACAATCTCATATGGCTCACTCGTCTTGGTAGCCTTTTCAGTTCCACTGCTGACTCGTACTGAGGAGTCTGATTGTATGTAGCCGAGACCCTGAAATCCATATTTGGAGAGTAGTATTGGCCATTATAATAATGATATGGTGGATTGTTGTTAGGCCTTGTCACAGGAGGTGGTGGCAGGAATGTATATGCCAGCGCGCAAACACGATGAGGGGGGGTGTTCCTGACCGGTGCGGCTAGAGGTCACACATCAGAGGTACTAGGGGTAGCAGGGAAGTTGTAATTTGGCACATACCCTGGTGGTAGAATGTGATCGCTTGATTCATGGAGCGGTGGTTGAATTGCCAAGGTTACGGTGGAAGTTCCCTCTAGGGGACCCTGAGGCGGAGGCTGACCAGAGACCTAAGCAAGATACACATCAAACAATTGTTATTTCAATCTTCTTACTTCCTCTGGCTCTTGCTCAACTGACTGACCCTGGAAGTCGTCATTGAACAACTAGATTTCATCATTGTTAGTCATTGCTGCCTTTCCCTTAGATCTGGTGAAGTAATGATGCATTGCTAGTTTCACAACAAATCGATTATCTTAAGATTAATATGATAAGAGACAACAAACATGTTATGTTTTAGCATTTTATAGATATGAATCACACGTAATATGCCATATTCCTAATACTATCACCACCTCTAACATGCTTTTGGAAGGCTTCGTGTTTCATTCCGGCTTATAAGGTTTCTGATTACTAACGCTCTTATTTTCTTCTCTCGCTTCTTCTTTTCACTTTCCTCGTTTTGATCCCTCACTTTAGAGTCATTGAAGAATATTTCAATCAAACCTTTTGGGGGTTTCCTACGTATCAAGTCTTCACATGAAACATATTATTACGTAGTTTAGGGACATGATCGATTTTTTTCTTTGATACAAGACTAAAAAACAAAAACCATATAAAGACAAACATTTAACCAAGATCAGACTTGACTCAAACAGACTTTTGAAGAAAAAATTCAAAACAACAAGAGTCAAAACACCAAAAGACTCTTACAGACTCAAAGACAACAAAAGAACAATCAAAGTGGACTGCCAACAAAAAGGAAGACTCTTTCCGCAAGAGAATCCATCGGCATCACTATAGTCAAGGCACATATTCCTGCAGTTGACCCCCAACATTGTGTTATATTCTCTCTAAGTTTGCATATATGTGACGGGCGACGTTCAATGATACTTCTGCAAACTGCTCAGGCGTCATTCGCTGGAAACTCCTGCATGCTCAGGAGGTATATGTAGATACCTCGAGGATCTTTCTCTCTAAAACCCATGAGTATAAAGAAAAGGTGATATGTTGACATGTGCATGACCCTAGCAAAAGGGAACCAATAATAGTTCCAAGTGATTCTATCAACAGTTAATGAACCAAGTAGTGTCCGCCAGGCCCTCAACCCCTCTGGAGTTACAGCTTGCGGCCCTGTCTGGGTGACACCAAATGTAATTCAGCCAATTATCACTGAAATTTACTACTATTTTATGATGATAAAGGTTCTCCAGAAACCACATATATAAAAGAAAATTGAATCCCTCGAAGTAAGCTTCACCCTCTTGGTAGCGGGTCAAAGCTCGAAAATATCTCCTAGAATCATGGAAGAATAGTATAATCCTCGCTCTTTTGCATAAATGAGGCAACCGAAACCAATCGAATTCTGGTGCGCCCACCATGCTCCGGAAAGACCATGATTCCTAGCAATGATATCATAAAAGCTTGTCAACTCCTTCCAGGCGTCTTAACTCAATTGGTTGACGAATTATGTGCCTGAGAAGTTCTCAAACCCTTTTTCATCCCCAAATCTGTCATACAAATATTGCAATGGAACCCAACCTTCGTTCAAGAAACCTATTGGAATTCAAGGGAGACATAACTTCCTCAATAAATTATTCATGCCAACTTTTCTCGGAGCTGCAGGCTTTTTCCCACAAAGGTCTCTCCCTAATCCAGTAGATCCCCCTAATTCTTCCAATGTAGGCGTCATTTCACAATAATTGAACTTGAAAACAATGTTCACGGAGTCCAAAAACCCACTAGTACCTCGATCAAATCTCTATTAAGATTAACTCCCATGATATTTGTGAGAAACATGAGGCGCTTAAAAAATTGATTTTGTCCCCATGTGGCGAAACTAGCCCACCAATTACTGAGACTACTCGGGGTCTTATCTCATATGAAAAATATAGGAGGTGTCTCGTCCCTTACCCTTTTCTGACTACTTCTTTGTCGAGAATTCATGGTAAACCTAAGAATAAATAAAAAGGGGTCAGGACTTACCTAAACAATATGCACCTTCTGATCTTTTATTTATTTATTTATTTATTTATTTTATGTGATGACCCAAAACGTCATCCCGTGTAATTTTAGTTAATTTTGTATTCCAAAGTCGTGAAAACCTCCTTCTATCTCACCTCGATTTTCATGCCCAGCCCGGGCGTGAAGTTGGGAAGCCTTTATGTGAAAACCTGAGGAAATTGACAATTTTGTATTTGAAATTTGAATAAAGTTGACTTTGGTCAACATTTTTGGTAAATGGATCCGGACCCATGATTTGACGGTCTCGTAGGGTCCGTAGGAAAATATGGGCTTGGGCATATGTCCGTAATCGAATTCCGAGGTCCAAAGCCCGAGAAATGAATTTTTAAAAGAAATTGTTTTCAGAAAATATAAAGGAATTTAGAAATTTAATTATATGAGAAATATGTGGTATCGGGGCGCGTATTTTGGTTCCGGATCCCGAAATAGGTTCAAAATAATATACATGTCATGTCTGTAAAGTTTGCTGAGAAACGGAAGTCATTTGATGTAATTCGGACTCACGGTTGTAAATTTGGAAGTTTTAGAAGTTTTGAGAAATTTCATTGATTTTGGAGTTGAATTCGTTGTTTATGATGTTATTTTGGCGATTTGATCGCACGAATAAGTTTGTAGGATGTTTTTGAGATTGTGTGCATATTTGGTTTGGAGCCCCGAGGGCTCGGGTGAGTTTCGGGTAGGCGTCGGGGTGTTAAACTTAGAAAAAATCTGGTGTTGGAAGCAGTTTCCGGTGTCTGGTGTAATGTAATATGCGATCGCATAAGTTCCTCCGCGATCGCATAGCACAGGCTGGGATGGGGGCTGGATTTGCTCTACGCGAACACAAAGAGATGGGTGCGAACGCGGAGCTTAGGGTCCTTGATCTACACGAACGCACCCCTTCAGTCGCAATCGCATAGGTTTAGTGAGGGGCTAGGGTTGGGTAGCTATTTACTCAGTGCGAACGCGGTCCCTTAGTCGCGATCACGGAGGGTAGGAAAAGGGAAACTATGCGAATGCACCTAGGTGGTCGCGAACGCATAGCTTTAGAGGGGACATGGGGGCTGGGTATCTTTAACCCTGTGTGAACGCGGCCCCACGCTTGCGAACGCATAGGTCAGATAAGTCAACCCTTCGCGAACGCGGCCAAGGGTCTGCGAACACGAAGAGCATTTTTGCCAGTTATATTTTAAGTCAAAAATAGAATACACTTACGGGATTTCACCCCATTTTCACAAGTCCTTCTTCTTCACTTCACTTTGGGCGATTCTTGGAAGAAAGCTTCGCCATAACTTCATAGGTAAGTAATCTTAGACTCCTTTTCTTCAATATTTATCAACACCCATTAGATTTCTAGGCCTAAAACATGAAATAAAGGGTAGCAAATTAGGGATAGAATTAGGGATTTTTGATTAATTGGGATTTGACCTAGTTTTGGGGTCGGATTTCAAAACAAATTATATATTCGGGCTCGTGGGTGAATGGGTGATCGGGTTTTGGTCCGAACCTCGTGTTTTGACCAAGCGAGCCCGGGGTCGATTTTTAGATTTTTGGGAAGAATGTTAGAAAGCCCATAATTAAGCATTGGAATTGTATTATTTAGCATTTATTGATGATATTGAGTCAATTATGTTTAGATACAATTGATTTGGAGTCGGGTTCAAAAGGAAAAGTGGTTCTGGAGGCTTGATTTTGATCGTGGAAGTCGAGGTAAGTGTTTGGCCTAACCTTAGCTTGAGAGAACAGGCGTTGAGTCTTATTTTCTACGTGTTTATT
Source organism: Nicotiana paniculata (assembly GCA_005239505.1). Lineage (NCBI taxonomy): Eukaryota > Viridiplantae > Streptophyta > Magnoliopsida > Solanales > Solanaceae > Nicotiana > Nicotiana paniculata. The sequence goes on from ML366535.1 coordinate 25,748, forward strand.
CATGTTCAACGTATAGGTGATGTGACGAGTACCTATATGTTGTTGTCAAGCATGCTCGTAAGTCGGACATTGTGAATTATGTGATTTTTAGTGAGATTTTACTGTGTTATGGATTAAATTTCAATTTAGTGGTTATTCATTTGATGGAAATTCTTGGTTGTGAAAATGTTGAGTATTTTGTTCGGTTGAGGAATATTTTGTTAAGTTATACACTTGGGTGAGATTGGTTATAGTTGTGTCCCTTGCCAGGACGGTATTATTTTTGTTGATTGTTCCCTTGCCGGGATGTTGTGATTTATGGTTCTTATTGTTGATTTTCTTTGCCAAACTGTTGTTTATGATATTTTAGCACGAGGGGATATTATGTGCCATGTTTACGATATTTTAGCACGAGGGGACATTCCGTGCCATGTTTATGATATTTTAGCACGAGGGGACATTCTGTGCCATGTTTATGATATTTTAGCACGAGGGGACATTCCATGCCATGTTATGATATTATAGCACGAGGGGTCATGCCGTGTCGTTTCTATTTACTTACTGTGAGGATGAGAGTAAAATCACAAAGGGTGATGTCGTGCACTTGTTTGTTCAGTGTTGTTAATTTCCTGTTGTTATCTTGATATTTAAATGTTGCCTTGTTCTGTTATTTCAGTTAATTGCTACCCCTTTTCCCCCAGCATATTTTCCCCCGTTTTTGTACTTAACTATTTACTTCATGTCATTATTTCTTTTATATATTATTAAATTGCACAGGTTGTATCATTTGTCGTGTCCTAGCCTCGTCACTACTTCGCCGAGGTTAGGCTCGGCACTTACTCAGTACATGGGGTCGGTTGTACTGATACTACACTTGCACACTTCTGTTGTGCAGATCCCGGTACAGGATCCAGTGGATATTGAGCTAGGCGGCTTCCTTCAGTCCACTCGGAGACACTGAGGTAGTCCTGCAGGCGTCCGCAGACCTTGGCGTCCCCTTCCATTTCTACATTTTCTATTTTAGAATTTCAAAATAGATGTACTTATTCCTTTCAGACCTTTTATATGTATTAATCATAGATAGTCCGTCACATTGTGACTCCCAAGATTCGGGTTTGGTTAGTTTGAGAATTAGTAAAGATTTGTGGATTTAATTATGTATTTCGTTTATCCGCTCTCATTTTAAGCTTTTATTCATGGAAAAAGTCGTATTTCGCTTGTTCTTATTTAATAATAAAGGTATTTAATCAATTTGAGCAATTACGTTGGCTTCCCTAGCGGGTTCAACGTTAGGCGTCATCACGGTCCCGACGGTGAGAATTTCGGGTTGTTACAAGTTGGTATTAGAGCACTAGGTTGCCTAGGTCTCACAAGTCACAGACAAGATTGGTAGAGTCTGAGGGATCGGTGCGGAGACGTCTGTACTTATTCCCCAGAGGCTGCAAAGTTAGGAATAACTTCACATCTATTCTTCTCTGTCGTGCCATTTGAATTCTGAATGCTAATTGAGTTTCTATTCTATTCTCTCGCAGATGGCGAGAACGCGTGCTTCCTCATCTACCGACTAGCAGCCCGATCCTCCAGTTGCAGCTCCTAAGAGGGGCCGAGGATGAAGCCGAGACCGTGCTAAAGGCAGGGGCAGGGCTCAGCCCAGAGTAGCAGCCCCAGTAAAAGATCCTCAGGTAGAGTTTGCCGGTGAGGTTCCCACTCAGATAGTTCTGGTTGGACCAGCTCAGGTCCCAGAGGGGTTCATTGCCACCCCGGTACTTCAGGACGCTCTGGTCCGCTTAGTGGGCCTTATGGAGAGCGTGGCTCAGACCGGTCTACTTCCTACAGCACTAGCCGTCTCTCAGACTGGGGGAGGGGCCCAGACTCCTGCCATCCGCACACCAGAGCAGTTAGCTTCTCAGTTCCAAACTCCAGCACCTCAGACAGCTGGAGTAGTTCAGCCAGTTATTGCAGCTCGGGCTGTTGACGGAGCAGCCATGTCTGCCGATGCTTTATGGAGATTGAATCGGTTCACCAAGTTATTTCCTACTACTTTCACTGGTGCACCATCAGAGGATCCCCAGGATTACTTAGACAGTTGCTATGAGGTTCATCGGAACATGGGGATCGTGGAGACCAATAGGGTCGATTTTGCTACTTTCCGTCTTCTGGTCCTGCCAAGACTTAGTGGAGGGATTATTGCTTGACCACACCAGTTGGATCTTCGCCTTTGTCTTGGGCTCAGTTCTCCGAGTTATTCTTGGAGAAGTTTCTGCCATTTACCCAGAGAGAGGATCTTCGGAGGCAGTTTGAGCGTCTCCAGCAGGGTTCTGTGACAGTTACCCAGTATGAGACCTAGTTTATCACTTTGGCTAGACATGTTATTATGATACTCCCCACTGATTGAGAGAGAGTGAGGAGGTTTATTAAGAGGCTACCTCAGCCGATTAGACTTCAGATGGCCAGAGAGACAGGTACTGATATTTCATTTCAGGAGGCGGCTGATGTGGCCAGGTGGATTGAGATGGTTTTATCACAGGGTAGTGGTCAGGGGTCCGACAAGAGGCCTCGTCATTTTGGCCGATTCAGTGGTGCCTCATCTGGAGGCAGAGATTCTTTTGGCAGAGGTCATCCTCCCAGACCATTCCAGTCGGCGCTCCAGGTATCCCGCAGTGCATCACCAGCTCCTATCAGTGCACTGCCGCTTCAGATCTTCCAGAGTGGTTATTCTGGTCGACATGGATAGTTTCAGGGCCAGCAGTCTCAGCAGCAGATATCTTGTAACTCTTGCGGTGGTATGGGGCACATTTCCAGGTTTTGCCCCCGAACTTCTAGTGGTTCTCAGCATCAGGGTTCCCGTGCTATGATTCCCACACCAGGTGCACCCCCACCCCCTCAGCCAGCTAGGGGTGGAGGTCGAGGTGCCAGAGGTGGAGGCCATACAGTTAGAGGTCGACGGCAGGCTATGAGAGGTAGAGGTCAGCCCACAGTTGGTCGACCTAGGGATGTTCAGATTAGTGGGGCTCAGCCCCAATGCTATTCCTGCCAGGCCTAAGCTGAGGCCTCTGATGCAGTCATTACAGGTATGGTTTCAGTTTGCAGCAGAGATGCTTCGGTTTTGTTTGATACAGGGTCTACATTTTCATACGTGTCCTCCTATTTTGCTCCTTATCTTATTATGCCCCGTTATTCGGAAGAGGATAAAGAACGCACGAAGGATCAGAGAGAAAGAGGATTCTAAAGGCGAAAAGCCTAGAAGACTAGATTGTCAAATTTCCCTGAGTACTCCTGTATATGTATCTACACCGCTTGGTGATTCTATTATTGTAGATCGAGTCTACCGTTCATGCATAGTGGTTATTGGTGGTCTGGAGACCCGTGTAGATCTTTTACTTCTCGATATGGTTGATTTCGATGTCATTTTGGGGATCGATTGGTTATCTCCCTATCATGCTATTCTGGACTGTCACGCCAAGACTGTGACCTTGGCCTTACCGGGTGTACCTAGATTGGAGTGGAGAAGGACTCCTAATCATTCTTCCGGCAGAGTTATCTCATATATGAAGGCTCGGCGCATGGTCGAGAAGGGTTGTTTGGCCTATTTGGCCTGTGTTCGTGATTCTAGTGCCGAGGTTCCTTCTATGGAGTCTGTGCCCATTGTTCGTGACCTCCCAAAGATATTTCCTGCAGACCTGTCGGGTATGCCACCCGATAGGTATATTGACTTTTGCATTGAGTTGGCTCCAGGCACTTAGCCCATTTCTACCCCGCCATATCGTATGGCCCCTCAAGAGCTGAAAGAGTTGAAGGATCAATTGCAGGATTTGCTAGATAAAGGCTTTATTAGGCCTAGTGTTTCTCCTTGGGGTGCCTCAGTGTTGTTTGTTAAGAAGAAAGATGGCTCGATGAGGATATGTATTTACTACCGGCAATTGAATAAGTTTACTATCAAGAATAAGTATCCTTTCTCGAGGGTTGATGACTTGTTCGACCAGCTTCAGGGTGCCACAATGTTTTCAAAGATTGATTTGAGATCTGGTTACCATCAGTTGAGGATTAGGGCATCCGATGTCCCTAAGACAGTCTTTTGCACTCGGTATGGGCATTATGAGTTCTTGGTGATGTCATTTGGGTTGACAAATGCCCTAGCTGCTTTTATGGATTTGAAGAACCGAGTGTTCAGGCCCTACTTGGATTCATTTGTGATTGTTTTCATTGATGATATTTTGATTTACTCCCGCAGCCGAGAGGAGCATGAGCAGCACCTTCGAGTCGTCCTCCAAACTCTGAAAGACAGTCAGTTGTATGCCAAATTTTTGAAGTGTGATTTCTGGTTGAGTTCGGTTGCATTTCTGGGCCATGTTGTATCGGCAGAGGGTATTCAGGTAGATCCCAAGAAGATTTCAGCAGTCAGAGATCGGCCTAAACCCACCTCAGCTACAGAGATTCAGAGTTTCTTGGGCTTAGCAGGTTATTATCGTCGGTTTATAGAGGGATTTTCATATATTGCAACCCTGATGACCAGGTTAACTTAGAAGGGTGCCCAGTTCAGGTGGTCAGATGAGTGTGAGGGGAGCTTTCAGAATCTCAAGACGGCCTTGACCACAGCACCGGTGTTAGGTTTTCCCACAGGTTCAGGGCCATATACCGTGTATTGTGATGCTTCACGGGTTGGACTTGGTGCAGTGTTGATGCAGGATGGCAAGGTTATAGCATATGATTCACGGCAGTTGAAGGTTCATGAGAAGAACTATCCAGTTCATGATTTAGAGTTAGCATCCATTGTCCATGCGTTAAAGATTTGGAAGCATTATCGGTATGGTGTGTCCTGCGAGGTGTTCACAAATCATAAGAGTTTGCAGTATATGTTCAAGCAGAAATAGTTGAATATGAGGCAGAGAAGATGGATAGAGATGTTGAAGGACTATGACATTACCATTTTATATCATCCGGGGAAGGCCAATGTGGTGGCCGATGCTTTGAGCCGGAAGTCAGTCAGTACGGGTGGTCTTGCTTATATACCGTTCGGGGAGCGACCGCTTGCTTTAGATGTTCAGGGTTTAGCCAATTGGTTCATGAGATTGGATGTTTTTGAGACTGCCAGTGTTTTGGCTTATATCGTGGCCCGTTCTTCATTATTTGATCGTATTCGGGACCGGCACTATGATGATCGTCATTTATGTGTCCTTAGGGATACGGTTTGGCACGGAGGTGCCAAGAAGGTTACAGTTGGTGATGATGGAATCTTGAGGATGCAATAACGTATTTGTGTGCCTGATGTTGATGGGATTCGTGAGTCTATATTGCAGGAGGCCCATAGTTCCCGTTATTCCATTCATTCAGGCGCCGCAAAGATGTACCAGGATTTGAGGCAGCATTATTGGTGGCGGAGGATGAAGAGAGATATTGTGGCATATGTAGCACGGTGCTTGAACTGTCAGCAGGTTAAGTACGAGCACCAGAGACCCGGTGGATTGAAGCAGCAAATTGAGATTCCCGAGTGGAAGTGGTAGCGTATTACCATGGATTTTGTAGTTGGACTCCCACGGACTCAGAGGATGTTTGATGCGGTGTGGGTCATTGTGGATAGGCTGACCAAGTCAGCACACTTCATTCCTATATCAGTTTCGTATTCTTCGGAGAGATTGGCAAATAATTACATCAGGGAGATTGTTCGACTGCATGGTGTGCCCATGTCCATTATTTCTGACCGAGGTACTCAGTTTAACTCCCATTTCTGGAGAGTATTTCAGCGTGAGTTGGGCACACGGGTTGAGTTGAGCACAGCGTTTCATCCTCAGACGGACGGACAGTCCGAGCGCACTATTCAGATCTTGGAGGATATGTTGCGAGCATGTGTCATTGACTTTGAAGGTTCATGGGACCAGTTTTTTCCTTTAACTGAGTTTGCCTACAACAATAGCTATTAGTCAAGCATTCAAATGGCTCCTTATGAGGTATTGTACGGTAGGCGGTGTCGGTCGCCAGTTGGGTGGTTCGAGCTGGGGGAGGCTAGGTTGTTGGGTTTAGAGTTAGTATAGGATGCCTTGGATAAGGTGAAGATCATTCAGGATAGACTCCGTACAGCTCAGTCCAGGAAGAAGAGTTATGCAGACCACAGAGTTCGTGATTTCGCATTCATGGTAGGAGACCGGGTATTGCTTCGAGTGTCGCCCATGAAGGGCGTGATGAGGTTCAGAAAGAAGGGCAAGTTGAGCCCTAGGTACATTGGTCCCTTTGAGATTTTTGAGAAGGTAGGAGAGGTGGCCTACAGACTTGCTTTGCTACTGAGTTTATCAGTCGTGCATCCGGTGTTTCATGTATCTATGCTTCGGAATTATCTTGTCGATCCCTCTCGTGTGCTAGACTTCAGCAGTGTCTAGTTGGACAAGGATTTGACTTATGAGGAGGAGCCGGTAGCCATATTAGCCCGGCAGGTTCGTCAGTTGAGATCGAAGAGTTATCCTTCGGTCCGTGTTCAATGGAGAGGTCAGCCTGTAGAGGCAGCTACCTGGGAGTCCGAGTCCGAGTCCGATATGCGGAGCCGATATCCCCATCTTTTCACAAATTCAGGCACCTTTCTATGTCCGTTTGAGGACAAACATTGTTTTAGAGGTGGAGATTGTGATGACCCAAAAGGTCATCCCGTGTATTTTTTAGTTAATTCTGCATTTCGAGGTCGTGAAAACCTCCTTCTATCTCATCTCGATTTGCGTGCACAGCCCGAGCGTGTAGCTGAGAAGCCTTTATGTGAAAACTGAGGAAATTGACAATTTTGTATTTGAAATTTGAATAAAGTTGGCTTTGGTCAACATTTTTGGTAAACAGACTCGGACCCGTAATTTGACGGTCCCGGAGGGTCCGTAGGAAAATATGAGACTTGGGCGTATGCTCGGAATCGAATTCCGAGGTCCCAAGCCCGAGAAATAAATTTTTAAAAGAAATTGTTTTCAGAAAATATAAAGGAATTTAGAAATTTAATTATATGAGAAATATGTGGTATCGGGGCGCGTATTTTGGTTCGGAGCCCGATACAGGTTCAAAATAATATACATGTCATGTCTGTAAAGTTGGTGAGAAACGAAAGTCATTTGACGTAATTCGGACTCACAGTTGTAAATTTGGAAGTTTTAGAAGTTTTGAGAAATTTCATTGATTTTGGAGTTGAATTCGTTGTTTATGATGTTGTTTTGGCGATTTGATTGCACGAATAAGTCTGTAGGATGTTTTTGAGGTTGTGTGCATATTTGGTTTGGAGCCCCGAGGGCTCGGGTGAGTTTCAGGTAGGCGTCAGGGTGTTTAACTTAGGAATTTCACCCCATTTTCACAACTCCTTCTTCTTCACTTCACCTTGGGCGATTCTTGGAAGAAAGTTTCGCCATAACTTCATAGGTAAGTAATCTTAGACTCCTTTTCTTCAATATTTATCAACACCAATTAGATTTCTAGGCCTAAAACATGAGATTAAGGGTAGAAAATTAAGGATTTGGGTAGAATTAGAGCTTTTTGATTAATTGGGGATTTGACCTCGTTTTGGGGTCGGATTTCAAAAAAAATTATATATTCGTGCTCGTGGGTGAATGGGTGATCGGGTTTTGGTACGAACATCGTGTTTTGACCAAGCGAGCCCGGGGTCAATTTTTGAATTTTTGGGAAGAATGTTAGAAAGTCCATAATTAAGCATTGGAATTGTATTATTTAGCATTTATTGATGATATTGAGTCAATTATGTTTAGATACAATTGATTTGGAGTCGGGTTCAAAAGGAAAAGCGGTGCTTGAGGCTTGATTTTGATCGTGGAAGTCGAGGTAAGTGTTTATCCTAACCTTAGCTTGAGGGAATAGGCGTTGAGTCTTATTTTCTATGTGTTTATTCCATGTTAGACGTATAGGTGAGGTGACGAGTACCTATATGTTGTTGTCAAGCATGCTCGTAAGTCGGATACTGTGAATTATGTGATTTTCATTGAGATTTTACTGTGTTATGGATTAAATTTCAATTTAGTGGCTATTCATTTGATGGAAATTCTTGGTTGTGAATACTGTAGAGCATTTTTTTCGGTTGAGGAATATTTTGTTAAGTTATACACTTCGGTGAGATTGGTTATAGTTGTGTCCCTTGACGGGACGGTATTATTTCTGTTGATTGTTCCCTTGCCGGGATGTTGTGATTTATGGTTCTTATTGTTGATTTTCTTTGCCAAACTGTTGTTTATGATATTTTAGCACGAGGGGACATTTCGTGCCATGTTTACGATATTTTAGCACGACAGGACATTCCATGCCATGTTTATGATATTTTAGAATGAGGGGACATTTAGTGCCATGTTATGATATTATAGCACGAGGGGTCATTTCGTGCCGTTTTTATTTACTTACTGTGAGGATGAGAGTAAAAGCACGAAGGGTGATGTCGTGCACTTGTTTGTTCAGTGTTGCTAATTTCCTGTTGTTATCTTTATATTTAAATGTTGCCTTGTTCCGTTATTTCAGTTAATTGCTACCCTTTTTCCCCCAACATGTTTTCCCCCGTTTTTGTACTTAACTGTTTACTTCCTGTCGTTATTTCTTTTATATATTATTAAATTGCACAGGCTGTATCATTTGTCGTGTCCTAGCCTCGTCACTACTTCGCCGAGGTTAGGCTCGGCACTTACTCAGTACATGGGGTCGGTTGTACTGATACTACACTGCAGATCCCGGTATAGGACCCAGTGGATAGTGAGCTAGGAGGCTTCCTTCATTCCACTCGGAGACACTGAGGTAGTCCTACAGGCGTCCGCAGGCCTTGGCGTACCCTTCCATTTCTCCATTTTCTGTTTTAGCATTTCAAAATAGATGTAATTATTTATTTCAGACCTTTTATATGTATTAATCATAGATAGTCTGTGACATTGTGACTCCCAAGATCCGGGTTTGGTTAGTTTGAGAATTAGTAAAGATTTGTGGATTTAATTATGTATTTCTTTTATCCGCTCTCATTTTAAGCTTTTATTCATGGAAAAGTCGTATTTTGCTTGTTCTTATTTAATAATAAAGGTTTTTAATCAATTTGAGCAATTACGTTGGCTTGCCTAGCAGGTTCAATGTTAGGTGTCATCACGGTCCCGATGGTGGAAAATTTCGGGTCATGACATTTTATTTTTATAAAATACCACTTTAGGACTCAATCTATTTTTAATTATTATTTTTTTGAAATTACCGAACACAAAAGGTGAAATGATAAAAAGTAGGGAAAATGGCTATTATTACGAAACAACCCTTTGGTACTCCTGAGAGAGGTTAAAAGGTTGTCTCGGCAAATACGACCAGACAAAGCTAGATAAGATGGCTAGTTTTATGAAAACAACGTTCTGTTACTTCCGTAAAAGTTTAAAGTTTGTCTTTGGCAAATATGGCCGGACAGAAGGGCAAAATGGTAAAAATGCAAATAAAAATAAGTAGCCATTATTACAAAAATGGCCTTTCAGCACTTCCAAGAAAGATTTGAATATTATTTCGGAAAAAAATGGATTAAAAGGTAGCACAGTGAAAAGCAGACAAAAACAGACGAAATTAACATTTTTACAAAAACAACCTTTCAGCCTTTCGATACTTCCGCAAAATGTTTAAAGGTTGTCTTCGGCAAAAATGATCGGATATAAGGGCAAAATGGTAAGAAGCGAAAAAATGGACAAAGTAGCTTTTTTTTATAAAAATGGCATGTTAACACTTCGAGGAAGATTTTAAGGTTGTCTCGGCAAAACGGACTGACACGAGGGCGAAACGGTAAAAGGTAACCAAAAATAGCTCTCTCTTTTTTTGAAAAATATGGGCCAAACTGATGAAAGTTGCCTATGTATCTCACCGGGTAGTGAGAATCAGACTCGCGTATTTTGATAAAACCGACTACATTTTCTCTTTTTGATTTTCTTTGAAAATTGATTTATAACACCATACGCACTAGACCATATTGTTTTTCTCTCTGTTCATTCAACTGATCCACCCGAAAGTCGGTCAACATGCAAGCCTTCCAAATAATGTAACAAGTAGCACATAATATGAACATAATGGTATCAACAAGATACCTGTCCTAAAATAGAACCCGACCCCCGAGTGTTGTTAAGTCAAATGCACGTGATGCAAATAAAGCGAACCTATTAGGGATATCCGACATGAAGTTTTGCTTTTCTAGGTTTAATTCCTGGTGGACAAGGTATCTAGACTGGCTTACTCGAGCGGACAACCCAAGCCGAGGAGGGTCAACAAACAGGTAGCATTACTTTCCGGCTTAGCTGGTGTTGTTCCCCGCCTAAAATATGTGTGACTAAAATCCTTCAACGGGTGGCAAGTACCTCGGTTATCTCAAAGAAAGCGGGCAATGTCAAGCAAATGGCAAATTTTAATTTCAAGAAGACTCAGAGTGGGTGCATGAGAAGATAATTTATATGTACAGTTCAACAATATCAAAGCAGTAACAAGCGGACAAATAGTACATTAGGCCCAAAAAAAATTCAGTATATACAAAAATTAATAAAGCCAAATAAAGACAATGTACAAGCTCGAATTCTAGTTGTGACCAGCGAAGTTGCCAAAGTTGCACCCCTTTTAACCTCAAAAAGATATATGTTATAAATTGTTGTGGGTTAAAAAGTATTTTTCCAATTAAAGTGAGTAATTTAAGTATGGATTATTTAATTTACAGCGTCCCACTTGGAATTAGTTTTCGATGTTCTAAGTTACCTTTTATTTGAATCCTTAGTCAAATGATGATTTGACTCTATTTTATTCATCCGTAAAATTAAAGTTCGGGAAAGAAATTATGTTGACCAGGGAGAAGGAGTAACGCATTTTTTGAGTCCCGTGGTTCTAGCACGGTCACTTTTTTGAATTAAACTTGGCTTTAATTAATTTTAAACAAACTGCGATTTATATGATTTTCAGGTTTTCCCATGTCCGCTTTTATTGCTTGATTATTAGAAATACTAAAGAATGACTTATATTATGTTATCATAACCACACGACGCAAGCTAATACGTGATCGAAAATAAAATTAACTAACTTATCACAATCACGTCTCGCAAACGAGTTTAAAATCATGACAATCAATTATTTATAGTTTTTTTGTGAAATTACTGCATTTGTGCTTGAGGAAATTAGTTTAGGAAATTATTAAATGCCACTATTGCGCTATGCAAAAGAATCCGCGATTATAGCAAGAAATTAATTAAATTAGGAATTAATTAAGTTATTGTGATTATTAAATTGATTTATTAAGTTTTAAACATCACTACGCAAGCGAGTCCGCAGATAAAAAAGTTAAAGCGCGTATACTAGTTGCCTAGCATTTAAAATTAATTAAATTATTAAAATAGTTAAACAATAAACTGATTTCTTTTTGGATTTTATTATATAAAAAAGATATGAAAAATTAGTGATGTGCCAGCTCATTTATATTGAAAATGCTGGCCTATTTTGATTTTCATGGCATTGAGCCCAATTCATGTAGCCAGTTGGTGCTGGCCTCTTTTGAAATTAAATGGTCATTGGGCCAAAAGCTGGTTATTGCAGACAATGGGCTAACTTATTAGTTAAAATATGGACAACTTTTAGGCCCAATTCTTTTCTATCTCTAATGGCCCAATCCTCCTTTCCCAAGCTCAAATGAAGCCAGCAGAATATATTTCTGTACTTAAACTTAACATCCAGCATTAATTAAAATAAAATGACCTAAACATACAACCAAGATTAAAACTTAAAGTAAAGATATTAATAGGACCGAAAATTATTCAAGCTCCAAAATCAGAACATCGAAGACCAAAAAGTTCTACACCAACTATTTAGCTAATCGAGCAAGACAACGAGTCAAACTACTCATCATTTTAGAGTTGAAATGCTAAAACAGATAAATGTGTTCAATAAGGACATTACTTGAATCTTACCGAGCCATTAAGCTAATTAAAATGGCAAGCTAATTTTCATTCATCCATTTAGATGAAGGTTTAAGCAAGAAACTAAATATAATATTCCATTTGAGCCTACCACAAAAACAAATCTAAAAATCAAGATGATATAAAATGGACCTTAAACAAAATCAATTTTAATGCGCAAGGAGTTGGAACCTTCAATATCCATTACATATGATTGGCATTTAAACACAAAACCAATGGGAGAAAAATGCTTTTAAAGTACAACAAAGTAAAGAGAACTCAAATAGCTCCATTTGCATTTATTCTTGACCCAAAAGTAGTATAATAGTTGAGAAAATTACCTGGTTCGCAGAATAAGAAATAGAGCAGTGAAATCAGCAAAAACGACAGCAAAAACAGTAATGAAATGAACCCAGAACAAACTCGAATAACCCTTAGGACTCAATAAACTTCTAGTGAAAGAAAACCAGAAACTAAACTTCAAGGACTTTTGTTTTTTTAATAAGCTTCAGCTTACTACTTGATGTTCAACTGTTAATTTTTTCCTCTCAAGTTTTATGTTCTTTTTTGAGTGTGTAAAAACTGATTTCTAATGTGATAGAGTGTGTGTCTAAAGTAAGGAAAGAGCGAGCATTTAAGCAGGTAAAGAAAGTCACTTTTTGGACGGATTTTGATTTAACAAAAATATGTCAAAAAAGGACTGACTTGGTGTGCTAATCATTGTTCAAAGGCTGTCCAAAAGGTAAAAGAGTGGCCTGAAAACCTGTTGTGGCAGAAGCAAGGAGGAAAAGGTCCTTTCATCCACCCTACTAGTAAAAAGTAAGCTACTAAAGTAGCTTATTTCACAATTACTTTATCTAATCCTCAGCTTTTAACTATCAGTATCAACCTATTTGATCAACACAAACCAAACTCAAACCACCATGAAACTGTCAAAGCAGAAATGATACTTTTGATTGTAATTAAATTGAGCACTCAAACCAACTACTCCCTCCATACTAATTTATGTGAATCTATTTTCTTTTTAATCTGTGCCAAAAAAAATGACCCAATTTTATATTTTGAAATAATTTAACTTTATACAATGATTTATAGCCACACAAAATATATGTGCCTCATTTTATATCACAAGTTCAAAAGTCTTCACTTGTTTCTTAAGCGTCATGCCCAGTCAAATGGGCTCACACAAATTGAAACAGAGGGAGTCAATTAGAATAAGTCGATTTGTGCAAACTAACATAGAAAACAACTAAATTCACTAATTAAAGTGTGAAACAGAAATTAAACGAGCATTCTTAACTATCCGACAATGAGTAACAACAACTAAATAAAAGACTAACTAAATAGACGATTTAACGACACCGAGACCAGTTTGGTATATGACTATCGAATAAACAACCAGGCTAAACAGAGACGACTAATCAACAATCATACTATTGATCAAAACAGACAAAAAAAACTAGAAACTAAAAAGCAAAACTCAAAACTAAAAGAAAAATAAAAAAAGAGTTAGGGGTTTTATCGAACTATCCAAATCGGTTGTCCTCATTCCAAAGAGAAAAAGATTATGTGAGTCATGTTTATGCTAGAAGAAGAGTTACAGGGGTTGTTTGGGTGGTGGAGCAGTTGTGGTGTAGTGGTGCAGAAATGGTGGTGGTGGTCGGAATTAATCACTGGAAATTTGGTCTAAAATAGTACTATGTGATAGATCAAGGGAAGACCTACACGCTCATGTAGGTATTAAGTGGTGGTGAGGTCTCAAGCTTGACAAATTTGAGGAGAAAGGGACGGCTAGGGTTTTTGTTTTTTGACGATTCATGGAGTTCGGCTGGGATTTTGAGGACTTGAGTTGGAGATATAGAGAGAGGAGAAGAAAATGAGGAGATGGTGCGATTTTGGTGGGGATTGGAGGTGCGCCGCCACTGTGAGGCGATTTCCGTCTGGCGGCGGTAGGGTTCAGGCAGCGGAACTGGCAGAAGGGAGAAGAGAGAGAAAAGAGTGAAGAGAAGAGAAGAGAAGAGAAGAGAAGGAAAGAAATAAGGGAAAATGAGGGAAAATTTCGGCTAACCTGGGCTTTAAATATATGGGGTGGAAAATGATGAGACCTGTTAGATCAAATTAAGATGGGTGGTTGAGATTGAATCTCAGCCACTTAACAGCGCGTCTGGGCATGTGAGGTATTCTTGGGCCACTGATTTGGGTTAATTTTGGCCCAATCTTTGCTTTAATATCACAATATCATTCCCCTTAACCCCATTAAATAAACAATTTAATATAATCTAGTTCTAAAACCTATAAATATATACATAATAAACCTAAAAAGAAAATATAATATAGAAGAAAAATAAAGATCAAAATTAGGCATTTACAATGCTAATTATTATTGTTATTCTTATATAATCAACATAATTATGTACAGGAGAACTTAATTAGACAACAACGAGCAAGAGACGACTGAATCTCAACTCAGAATATTACAGTTCATGTTGGTACTTCTTAACCATTGCCTTATCCCTTCAAGGACAACATAAATCAAATTTATAATGATATGCCACACACTTAACCTTCAATTGATAAAATTCTGCACCTTCACTAACAAATTTTACTAATTTTACAAAATTGTTATATTGTAATGAGTAAAAGTTTCAAAATAAATTCTTTTAGCATAAAATATGGTAAATTACCAGTTAAAGATCAATTAAACTTGAAAAAAACTATTAGTAAGAGGGATTAATGATGTGCAATTTACTAGTTTAAGGTACATGAGCTTATTCAGGAGCTACGAGAATCAGATTGAACTTACCAATAACTAAGTGACCCAAATTATAATTTTATTTTTTTGGTATACTGTTTAAAAATATCTTAACCAAATAAGTTATTTTTGACTTGCCTTCCGGCGGCGATTTCCGGCGGACGGCGCTAGGGTTCAGGCAGCGAAGCTAGAAGATGGGAGAAGAAAGAGGAGAGGAGAGAGTGAAGTGAAGAAAAGAGAAGGGAAGAAATAAGGGAAATTGGAGGAAATTTTTGGCTAACCTGGGCTTTAAATATATTGGGTGGGAAATGATGAGATATGTTAGATCAAGTCAAGATGGGTGGTTGAGATTAAATCTCAGCCACTGAACCAAAACGATGTCGTTCGGCGCGTCTGGGCGTGTCAGGTACTCTTGGGCAACTGATTTGGGCCAATTTTGGGCCAATATTTGCTCTAAAATCACAATGCCAGTCCCCTTAACTCCATTAAATAAATAATTTAATATAATCTAACTCTAAAACCTACAAATATATATATAATAAACCATAAAGAAAATATAATATAGAAGAAAAAGAAAGATCAAAATTAGGCATTTACAATGCTAATTATTATTGTTATTCTTACATAATCAACTGAATTATGTAATGGAGAACTCAATTAGACAACAACTAGCAAGAGACGACTGAATTTCAAATCAGGATATTATAGTTCATGTTGTTGCTTCTTAATCATTGGCTTATCCGTTCAAGGACTGTATAAAGCAAATTTATAATGATATTTCGCACACTTAACCTTCAATTAATATAATTGTGAACCTTCATTAGCAAATTTTGCTAATTTTACAAAATTGTTATATTGTAATGAGTAAAAGTTCCAAAATAAACTCTTTGTAACAACTCGATAGGTTGTTTTGAGCATCTGCATTTCGCTCGATAGTTTGGGGGCACGAGTATCTCCGTATGAGATATTAGGACTTGTGTGAAAAATTTGAGTTCATTCCTAGTTGATTTGACATGTTTCGGCGCGAATTTTTGAAAGTCGAAAGTTCATTAAGTTTGATTTGAGGTGTGTTTCGTCGTTTTAATATTGTTATGCGTGATTTGAGGTCTCGAGTAAGTCTGTGTTATGTTGTGGGATTTGTTGGTATGTTCGTACGGGGTCCCGAGGGGCTCGGGTGAGTTTCGGATATGTTTGGGTTGTGTTGCGCTCGTTTTTTCTTATGTTTCGACGTCGTTTTTTCAAGCATAAATGGTACCACATTGAACAAAGAAGCTCTGATTTTCGTTTTGATTGAAGTATTATATCTGTCGTAATTACGGATCCGTAGAAAAAAGAATCGTCGAATTTGGACATCGTATGAGGATTTTATGGTTATTTTACTAAGAATTGGGTCGCTGGATTTTTCAGATTAATTACGAAATTCCCACTAACTTCGTATTTCAAAATCTGCACTATTTTCAAATATTGATACCAATGTATCTCCTTCATTATAAGGTCAAATTGAGTTATTCAAAAGACTAACTGGACTTAAATGTCACAAGGAATCCATTGGAGGAATTAAAACCAAGTTTTTGGATCATTTGACACACAAAACGAGGTAAAATAACTAGAAAAAAATACTTAATATCGAAGGTTTTTTTATTTGGTCATATTTTGAGTTGGGGAGCTCGGATTTGGATAATTTTTTGAGGCAATTTCCACCATATGGATTGGGGTAAATGTTCGATACTCGATTTTGGTTATATTTCATGAATCCATCTTCGTTTTTGGCATTTGATTGATGATTTCAAAGTAAAATTTGGGGGTTTTGTCTAAAATTTCATAAAGCGAATATTTGAGTTTTGAACATCGATTCCGACACGGTTTTGAAATTAGTATACTTGGACTCATAATTGATTGGATTGTCGAATTTTATGAGTTTTTCAAGTTTCGAGGCGTGGGCTCGGGTTTGACTTTTTGGTTGATTTTGAGGTTTTTGATTAAAGATCCGACCTTTATCGATTGGGTTTGTTTCCTTTGGCATTATTTGATGTATTTGAGTTGCTTTTGGCTAGTTTCGAACCGTTCGAAGATCGGTACACGCGGGATGGCATTTTTGGATCATCATTTGGCTTGCTATGTATTGGATTTTGCTTCTTCGAGGTAAGTAACTCTTCTAAACTTAGTTTTGAGGGTATGAAACCCTGAAATACGTGTCATGCAATTGATATTGAGGTGGCTCATATACTAGGTGACGTACGTGTGGGTATGCACCGTGGGGGATTGTCACTTGGTCCGTCCCGTGAGACGGTAAAGTCGAATAGCTTATTGTTAATTACATGTTCCCTCGGTCTTCTCGAAATTTGCTTGCCATTCATGTTTGAAACCATGCTTAGGCCATATGATATCATTGTTGAGACACCCAACGGTCGTGTACTTGTTGAATTAGCTGCTATTTACTGTCTTGTACTCAGTCACAATTTTACTTGCGTATCATATCTCTATCTCCTCTTATTTTCTTGTTGATACCTGTTATTATCACTTTTTGAGTTGATTTGTATGATTTCTGGGAGCCCGAGAGGCTGGAGACATTAGTGACTAAGATGGGTCTTGAGTGCCGAGTTGTGAGCTATGTGAATGATATGGATAAGGTTACACGTTGCAACGAGCTTTATGGCTATCTATGTATATGGATTAGGTTTCACGCCGCGACGATCCTTATGGATATTTATGTATATGGATCGGTTTGCACGCCGCAACGAGCCTTATGGCTATTTATATATATGGATCGGGTTGCATGCCGCAACGAACCTTATGGCTACTTACATGATTGGATCGGGTTGCATGCCGCAACGATATAGTGCTTGGGCTGAAGGAGCCCTTCTGGAGTCTGCACACCCCCAGTTTACGCAATCGAGTGTATATATGTGGATCGGACTTCACGTCACAACGGGTATTGTACATCGTTGAGTGATTTAGTGAGCTGAGAATTGAGCATAGTGAGAGGGAATGCGACAGTGAGATTGAGTACTCTGAGAGTGTGAGTACATGAGCTCATCATCGAGATGCATTGCATTTGTCATGCATACTTGAGATATATACATAGAGATGTATTTCCTTCTACTACCTAGTTTTGGACATTTATGATTTTACATGTATCTTGACATGTAGGCATACAGACGACTTTCCTCATGCTATCTGAAAATGAAACATCTTACTTATTGTTGAAAAGATTTTTGGGAAAAATCACATTTTTCAAACTTACTCGTATTTTTGGCATTTTCGGTAAAAGATTTAAATTTTCACTGAGATACTTGAAAAGCATGCCTATTTTCTAGAACTATGAACGAGCTGAGAATTTTATTTCGCAGATACCTCTTTTATTACTTGTACTATGTTGTTATGAAATGTTGTGGAATATTGGTATTGGACCCGACCTTTGTATTAGCTCGTCACTACTTTGAACCTAACGTTAGGTTTGTTACTTACTGAGTACATGGGGTCGGTTTTACTCATACTACACTTCTACATCCTGTGTGCAAATGTTGGATACTGATGTTGCTGTGTTAGATAGGAGCTGGATTTAAGATATACATGCGTCCCAGTTGTAGCTGCCTCTTGTTCGTGGTAGCCTTAGATCTATAAAACTCTGTTTATGTACGTTTCAAACAGACTGTGTATTTACTTTATTTCATCTTTGTAAACTCTATTCTTAGAAACTCATAATTTGTACTACCAGTCCTTGGGAAATATGTAGGATTTAGATATTTTCTTTTGCTTAATTGTCTTATTAAATTTCATTGGAATTGGATAGTTGTTAATTGGTTTACCTAGCGGGTTGGGTTAGATGCCATCACGACTAGTTGAATTTTGGGTCGTGGCACTCTCTTAGCATAAAATTTAAGTTATATGATATAAGTTGTATATAACTGAGTAGAAATAATGTATGAAAATTGTAGATAAGTTGTATGATATATAATTAGTTGTATGAAATTTGTTTTTACTATGAATAAATCAGATACAAAATATACAAAAGATATATTGTATAAATTTTGTATTTAAGTTATATGTTATTTAGTTATATTTAACTGGGTAGAAATAATGTGTGAAAGTTGTAGATAAGTTGTATAATATATAATTAGTTGTATGAAATTTATTTTTACTGTGTATAAATCAAATACAAAATATACAAAAAAATATGTTATATATAAAAATTATATTTAAGAAACAATAAAATGGAAATGTTTGGTTCATTTGAAGGTGAGAATCAGACGAAATTGATTCTTAGATTGTTGTGCACCATTCGTTGCATGTGATTTGATATTTTGGAAAAAAGAATTTGAAATTTTTAATTTTCGTTTTTGTGGATAATTTGATTCTCGTCAAATTAAATCTTCATAGTCATCCCTCTGAGCCACTAAATGTTGTTTGTCTCTATTGTATCTCTGGAATTTAAAAGTGACGGTGAACTCCACGAGAAAAGAATGTCTTTAGTTGTTTTTAAAAAGAATAGTCGATAAAATATATATATTTTTTGTATATATGTATTACACATAAAAAAGTATACAGATTTTAACATTTTCGACTAGCGAATTCAATTAATTTTAACAGACCGACTACTTTTGTATTTTGCTAAAACTTTAAGACAGTGGTAGGCCCTGTCTGTGGTAAAAAAGGATAACACGAATATGATAACACTAGTTAACTAATATAATCTTCTCATTTTTGCAATTTGTACGTTTACAAAAGAATTAGTTTTGTTAACTATATTTTGAGAAATGGTTTCATTCGCGCTAAAGCAGCAACATACTTTCAAGGATGAAGTTATGTGCTTTTCAGGAATAGGCATCATTCGCCTGACTTTCTTGAAGTCCACTGATGGTGTTTGCTTGTTTACAAATAGGAGAATGAGATAGAGACTGAAACTGAAATTGAAACACAAGTGTCGTGTGAGGAAGCGGTGTGGGTGGAAAGAATGGGAAAGAGAAGAAAAAAAAAGGAAAAGGGTGTAATTACATCCCTTGATTGAAGACACAAATAATGGATTGAGAGCATTTTTAGGTGGATTGTATATATTTTGTAAACAAAACTTGTTTATGTTGGGTAATTAACTAAACATAAACATTAAAGGTAATAAAGTTTTAAATAAACTATAAGAATGAAAAAAATTCCATATAAAATAATGTCTTAGAGGTCCAAGTATTGTGGCCCTAGAGAGAGAGCGTGCCAAAGCCCGATGAATAGACAGGGATGGACAGTAAATTTTTCTTATTTTCTCTCCCTCTTCTTCCTCAGCCAACCTAGAAGCTTACGCTATGTGGCCAAGTAGTACAAACCTAGAAACTTGCTATGTACAAAGTCTAGGCTCATATTCCCTGCCCATTAATATTACGATTTTCTTCTATGAGCATGGGCATCGAAAACCATTTAAATGATACTGGCAATCTGCTTGCTTGTTAACGAAAGTTGCTTTTTTAACAATTTTAGAGTTAGAACATAAAATATTATGAAACTCCATTGACAACCGTTAGAAAGCTTAGAAGATTTGAATTCGACAATTGAATTTTGTGAAATTGTTATTTGTTTGGATTGGATATTGTTACAAATGATTGAAAATATCTTTTGTAGTTTATATCTCAATTTTGAGAGAATTTGGACAGATTCGAGGTGGTTTTGTGTCGCGACCCCAATTTCCCATCTTAGAATGTGATGGCACATAATCTCTAAGCCTTGGTAAGACCAACATTCATTGATAGCTTAAAAGAAATAATAAAATTGAGATAATAAAATAAAATTATAAAGCTCATAATAACCCTGAAATGGAACATCAACAACATAATCCCCAAAACTGACGGAACTGAATCATAAGCTCTGCAGAATGCTCTTAAATCTCTAATACAAAATTGTCTGATAAAAGGATGAACAATTATGAGAAGATGACGGAAGGTGATCCAAGGCCTGCGGACGCCGAGCAGGTATACCTTGAATTCTACGAAAATAGTTGAATGGTCACTAGCGTCCGCCACGGGCAGATGTACCTGGATTTACAAAAAAATATGCAGAAGTGTAGTATAAGTACACCCCAACGGTACCCAATTAAATATCAAGCCTAACTTCGATAGAGCAGTGACGAGGCACGGCCAAGACACCTACTAGGACAAAATAAACTGAACGGAGCATAATAAAGACCAATAACGGAGAACGAAAAAATGAATGGTAACAAAGCAGTATAATAATGTAGGCTAATACAAAATTTAAGGCAAGAAAGGCAACGAAAAGTGAACACATAATAAGAACAACAAGTAATCAATTACGGACAGTTACAAGTAAGAAAATGAAGAAAACAACACGAACTGTTCGACCAACTAATCTGTTTAACATGGAATGTACATCAAGAATCTCAACTGAGGTACCACGCCTCATATCCACATTTCACAATTTCAATCAGAATCTTTCCTTATACCACCGCGTGAGCGTAACATTTATATATTTTTGAAATATGTTTTTCGTAATAGCTACACGCACTTTAGCCCCCTTATGTCGCCGTGTGGCTTCAAGTAATTCCCTTACCAGCAACACGCACATAAATTCCCACATTATGTCACCGCATGCACATTAACCCCTATCCTTATACTTTCGCATGCACATCAATATTACAACACAATAATAACTCGTACTACAAGTGCCCATATGTCACAACTTGCCATAATCAACAATACTGAAATTACCACGATGTATAGCCCATGGCGGCAACCACAATGCGAACAAAAATCTCAATAATAACAAAATGAGTGAGAATTTATTAACAAGGAAAGATATCTCAATAATAAACTACTTCGAATAAGAATAACTTGACAATAAAGGAGGTAGCATCACAATAAGAGAGATAACAAAGGCATATAAGAGCATATTGACAATAAGGGATAAAGCATGTGACAACAACATGAAGTAAAGCATGTAAGAGAAATTTAATAATGGAAGATACAACATGACATTAAAATTTATAATTAAATGTATGAAAGAGTCTAAACATGTCAAAATACCACATATAATCTCGTTTACTCATTCGTCACCTCGCGTACACGTCTTCTATATAATCCAAATAACAAAAATCAACTCAAGTCTTAAGGGGTAGTCCCCCCCACCCACACACACACACAAAAAGTTAGGCAAGATACTTACCTCAAACAAGCTAAATCAATCCACTAATGAGCCCTTCCCGCATAAATCCAACTCTAGATGGCTCTATCTAGCCAAAATAACTTAATAACATAAATACAAACCATAGGAAGCAATTCTGGATGAATAAGTTTTAATATTAAATGAAATAAAAAATTCAACCCCGAGCTTGCACCTTGGAACCCGACCAAACTTACAAAATTCGAATACTCATTCCGATACGAGTCCAAACATACCAAAATTATCCATAGACTTTAAATCGGCCTTCAAATCCTCAATTTATGGTTTAGGAAAGTTTTTGCAAAATCACTCAATTTCTCCAACTCAAATCACTTATTAAATATTATAAACAATGATGGAATCATGAATAATAAACAAATCCGAGTCAAAAACACTTATCCCAATCTAATCCTTCAAAAAATCCCCTTCAAAGTCACCCAAAACCGATCTCTCTAACTCAAAATGTGGTGAATGAAATAAAACCCTCGAAAAGCTATTTTAGCCCAGCGATTTCCGCATTTGCGATCATTTAGTCACATCTACGACTATGCATTTCGCTTCTGTGGCCAAAAATAGCGCGCGTGCGCTTGCGCTTCCGCGGACCAAGGGCGCATATGTAAAGAATAGTTCACTTCTACAGTTGCGCACCTGCGCTCAGGTGTCCTCACCTACGATTCCCCAGGTGTCTTCTGGTCAGCCTCCCTTCGCTTCTGCGATTACGCGGACTCAAATTTCTTCAGTAGCCTTCCTAAGTCCAAAATGAACCCCAGTTTGATCTGAATCACACACTGGGCCTCCGGAACCCCGTCCAAACATACCATCATGTCCCAAAATACATCACGAACCTACGAGGCCTTAAATCGCATCAAACAACATAAAATCTACGAATCGCGCCCCAATTCAAGCATATTGAACCAATGAACATTCATTTTCTAAAACTAATGCCGAATAATATCAAACCAACTCCGAATGAGCTCAAATTTTGCATGCAGGACCCAAATGACACAACAGACCTATATCAAGTCCTGAAACCACAATCTGGACCCGATATCAGTAAAGTCAACCTTCGGTCAAAACTATCAACCTACAACTTTCGCCAAAAGAACCAAGTCAACCTATGGACCTCCAAATCAATATTCGGACATACGCCTAAGTCCAAAATCACCATAAGAAACTATCGGAACATCAAAACTCCATTTCAAAGTCGTCTACATAAAAGTAAAATTCCAGTCAACTTTTTCAACTTAAGCTTCTAACCTTGGGATTAAGGGTCCCAATTCACACAGAAACTCACCCCAAACACAAACCAACCACCCCAGCAAGTCACATAACCACAACTAAACGTAAAGGAGGCAATAAATAGGAGAACATGGCTAAAATACTTAAAACGACCGGCTGGATTGTTACATTTTGATTGAAATTTCAGATTAATATTGAGACTAGTTGGATCTTCGCAGATAAATTGAAAAATAGGATACTGAGATCACATGGTTATCAGCTCAGGTGAGCAATAGCATGCCAAGAAAAGCATATTAGGATTTCTCTTTGTAGCCATTATGTACCACATCTGATTAAAAAGAATAGCAAATTCAGTTAGAAAGCACAAAATTACAAGATGAAAGTGAGGGAAACAGTCTTGCAATTGCACGTTGTAGGGCAAAAAAAAAAGTATGTATGGTCTAAATGTCTAGATAGAGTTATCCAATTGTGTAGGAGTAGTCTACTAAAGTAGTCCATTCTGTTAAGAGTTTTCTTGGGTCTGTTTGATGATCTAGCTCAAGAATCCAAAAGAGCAGTTGTACATATTTTACATGTGGTTAAATATAATTTTTTCGTTTGACCAAAAATCAATACTTGGTAAAAGTTTAATGATGAAGAACATGGAATAATAACTTCTTTTATAGGAGTATTTGGCTTTATTATATATTATACAAATAAAAAAAGAATTTAACTAATAAAATCATGTATACCTCAACTATAGGACAAAAAAAAAGTAGCCGACATTATTTATAGTTTTATTTTTTATGCTTTAATTCAGTAATCGACTTTATTTGTTGTTGCTTACTATTTTTTTAAATAAAATAATTAAATTATGAACATAACACAGAAACTCCTATAATCTAGAGCAGCAAATCTCAATGACGGTAGAATAAAATTAATCTTACAGATTTCGTTTAAAGAACTTTCGTGGGTTCCTTCTTTCATAATTATTGTTAAGTTATAAGTTTAAATTAAAAATAATTATATAAGGTCAAATTTGAATTTATTTAAGAAGAATAATTTAATGACTATTCCTAAATAGTAGGAAGTTAATTCATAAATAGTAGGGAATTAATTAAAAGACTATTCCTAAATATTAGAAAAATAAGTAAATGACTATTTTGTCCAGTGCGAACTTTCTTTTGAGTTAGTCAAGCACGTATTGAACACGGATTAAGACTCTCCCGCTCGTTTGACATCCATATTATTAGCCCAGGGAAAAAAATCAAGAAATGTAGCTCAAGGAAGGATGGCCTTTTGGAACAAAAATGTCCCTTCTTCTTCTTCTTCTTCTTCTTCTTCTTCTTCTTCTTCTTCTTCTTCTTCTTCTTCTTCTTCTTCTTCTTCTTCTTCTTCTTCTTCCTATTTTCCAATCTTAGGCCTTCTTTCCCTCCTCCTCTTAAATCCTACCACCTCCTCCTCCTCTTTTGCTAATGCCATTCGCGTCGTTGCCATCCAAAAGCCTACCTCCGATGACATTCCTTCCTTCCGAGAGGCACCTGCCTTTCGCAATGGCAATGCATGCAGCTCACATGACATAGACAAAATCCAAATAGTAATGCCTGTTGATGCCAATTATATTAGGGGCACCATGGCTGCAGTATTGTCTATTTTGCAACATTCAACCTGCCCAGAAAACACTTCCTTTCATTTCCTTTCCATTCATCTTGAGCCTGAGATCATTTCCCTTATCAACTCCACTTTCCCTTACCTAAGCTACAAAATCTACCACTTTCATCCTAATCGTGTTAGGGGGAAGATATCCAAGTCAATTAGACAAGCCTTGGATCAACCTCTCAATTATGCAAGAATTTACCTCTCAGATATTCTCCCCGAGGACGTGCACTGTGTCATCTACCTAGACTCAGATATCATTGTTGTGGATGATATTGCCAAGTTATGGGGAGTGGATTTAGGAGACAAAGTCTTGGCAGCGCCTGAATATTTCCATGCAAACTTTACAAACTATTTTACACACACATTTTGGTCAGACGTGAATTTGGCAAAAACATTTGAGGGAAGACGGCCATGTTACTTCAACACAGGTGTAATGGTGATGGATCTTGATGAATGGAGGAAAGGAGGGTACACACAAAAGGTTGAAGAATGGATGTTAATACAAAAGCAAAGAAGAATTTACCATTTGGGGTCTTTGCCTCCAATTTTGCTTGTGTTTGCAGGAAACATTAAGGCAGTTGATCATAGATGGAACCAACATGGATTAGGTGGTGACAATTTTGAAGGCAAATGTAGGGGACTTCACCCTGGACCCATAAGCCTACTGCATTGGAGTGGCAAGGGTAAGCCATGGTTGAGACTGGATGCTCGAAAGCCCTGTACCATCGATTACTTGTGGGCCCCGTACGATCTGTATCGTTCAACCAGAGTTGCATTAGAAGAGTGAGAGAGAGAACTGAATAGAACTCAAGATAGATTGATAGAAAGAGAACTTGCTGCATTTGAAAATGAAATGGTGCAAGAAGTACCAACATAGCTGCAATATAATTGCACCTGTGAGACATTGTCAGGGAAGAATGATTAAGATTACAGCTAATAGTCCTAAGGCTTGAGATGTAGAATCCTTAGGCCTTGTAAATCTAAAGAATGAAGCTAAAAGAGTCTACAGGTATATTAGACATCGATAGCTAAGAAAAGGAATTCACGAAAGTGAATGAACTTAATTGTTCTCCCCTTATTAGGCTTTGTACATTCGTTGTTCTTGATTGTAAAGGTAAACTGTTAATTTTTGAATGTTTCCTTCATGAATCCGTAACGCTAACAACAGAATATATTAGGCTTCCAAAGATTTATATAAAGCAATGGGGTTGTTTGGTTCAGAAGATTATAATCCTGGGATTATTATGCCACATCCAATGTAGGATAAAGAATACCAAGAATTTGGTATAAAATATATACCAGTATGAGCTAATACCCATAACCAAACACCGGATAAATGTGTGTTACGGAGGGAGGTACGAGACCCAGTAACCAAACGCTTCTTAGAGCTAGAAATCTCAGCATCTTTCCAGTTTTATAAAATTCAAATGAAGCAAGGGGAAAATTGCTGATTAAGTTTCTCGCAAAAGAATGTCTGTAACAGCAGAAGGCACGAGACTCAGTCTCTCTAGGAAGAGTCTCTTTCACCTAGTAGAAACACCAAGCAACACAAGCAAGTATGCAGTTAGTTCTCATAACCTATACAACGAATTATGTGCGACCTGAGTATCCAAGAAGTAGTTGTACACGTCTTAAATAATCTTGTCCCACAAATACCAAATGCCAACAATGTGCAATCTAACTGCAAGAGGTACTGGTCACCAAATGGTCCCACTATACATCTCTTTTGCATACAGCCTCTTTGTCGCTCACCTCTCAAACTCAGCAGCCATCCAACAAGATAACCGTCTGCCATTGCTCCTAACAGATATGCCAACAATATATTTTGCAACTCCATGCTTTGGGTGTGGAAGCAACAGGACATTTTCCTAGTGTGTTCCACAAAATATAATCCCCAGAAGTCACCTGTGACAATCATACCAAAGTTAGACCAGTAAAGATTTTAATAACTCAAAAGACAGGGTTGATTGCAGATGTCGAACAGCTGCTGTAATAAGCAGACCCAAATAAAGCTAGAGAAGTGAACTATCAAGAATATGTTATTTAGCTGATAACAAAAATACCTGAGTTGAAAATTCCACAGGTGCTTTAACAGCAGGGAAAATGCTTACCTGCAATTGCTCATCGCGTTAAGAATAGCAGTAACTAAATATCAATATAAGCAGGAAACATAAAGCGCCTAAGAATCTCTGTGACTGAGAAACTGCTCACAGCACAAACCTAGAGCTGACAGTTAGCAGTTCAAGCATATGATGCAGTATGTCAGTGACCGATGGTAAATTGCTTTCATCTAGATGTTCAAGGCGGAGAATAGTCCGACGCGAAGTTTGTACACTTAAGAAAGAGATGTTAAGTGTAGAAGTAGGTTGAATCTACTATTGCCTAGGAAAAGTGGGATGGACCAATAAGCACTTAGATTAATTTTCACAAATAAGAGGAAATCTACCTGACATAATTAACATGTGAAAAACAAATAATTATGAACATCAACTAATGCAATAAATGGAAAAGAGAAGACCTAAAAATACCCTCCCATAAGAGCGGATTTTCACTTGGGATAAGCCGTATATTTTTACCCTAGTTATGAATGAGCTAACCAATAGTGTGCAAGATAAGACTTAATGGTGCATGTTATTTGCACAAGATATCGTGTTAATTAACAATAATATCAAGTAAATCAACTAAGAGTTAGTGTAAGGAAAACACAGCTTGATAATTCCCTAAAGCTACCGAGTCATAAATAGTGAATATAAGTGCTAAGATAGGAAGGAAAATATTCTAGCTAATCACATAATCAATCAAATCAAATCTAATTAATCATTAATTGATACTCTCTCTCTCTCAATTTATGTGACTCTTTCCTTTTTAGATTTAATAACAATTTAACTTTGACTCTTTCCTTTTTAGATTTAATAACAATTTAACTTTAAATTTATCCTTTTACCCTCAATGAGATGATGATCTATAGCCATATATTCTTTCATTCTTAAACTCCCGCCAGGTCAAACAACATCACATAAATTGGGAGGAAGGGAGCATAAAGTATTATTTACAATATTCTTACAACATTCTTAACACTCCCCCTCAAGTTGGTGCATACAAGTGGTATATACCAAGCTTATTACAAATGTAACTGATACGAGAACAAGTGAGGAACTTGGCGAAAATATTTAAACCCTAACACAAAACGACTTAAACAACACATGCATAGACATTCCACACAAGAAAATAAGACAAAAAGGTCAGTTGACATTGTCGAATAAATCTAATATCAAAAGTTTTGGTTGCCTTGCCGGTAACCCGTAGTTGGATTGATTGTTTTTGGTAGACAGCATTTGCTTGTTTTTCTATCTTTTCTACTAGTGTTTTAAGCTTAAGGTTTCATCTATCCCTTTTAATTCTTTGTTTGCATAGGGGTAGTTTCTTAGACGTGGTATATCCACTGCTCGTGTTACTATTCTCGTAGTAGCACCTTTGAGTTGTTTTTAGCTCTCGGGTTCCTAGCTTGTAGTCCTTCGTTCTCGCTACTTGTTATTAGAGGCAGTGTTTACCTAATATCTTTTGCTTATAGTGGCGGTAGTGTACAATGTGAGAGTAAGGTCATGTCCTCGGTGGGGCTGGGGGTGGGGTCCAGGGGTGGAAGGGAGGTAACAAGGCCTCTAGGCTGAGAGTTGGGTCTTGGAACATTGGGACGTTGACGGGGAAGTCTATAGAGTTAGTTAAGATTCTTCAATAGAGGAAGATCAACATAGCGTGTGTTCAAGAGACTAGATGGAAGGGTACTAGGGCAGGGGATGTAGACAGGTTTAAACTATGGTATTCAGGAAGTGCTGGGGTAAGAATGGGGTAGGTGTTTTAGTTGACAGGGACCTCAGGGAGCTAGTGGTCGAGGTTAGGAGGATAAATGATAGTTGATAAGTTTTAAGCTTGTAGTTGGTGGGTTTACTGTAAATGTGATTAGTGCATACGCTCCTCAGGTAGGTTTGGACCAGGAGGTTAAGAAGCGATTCTGGGAGGATTTGGACGAGATGGTACGTGGTATCCCGCACACAGATAAGTTGTTCATTGGCGGAGATTTCAATGATCATATTGGGAATAGTGCTAGGGGTTATGATGATGTGCATGGCGGGTTCGGTTTTGGGGATAGGAATGAGGGAGGTAATTCACTGTTGGATTTTGCTAGAGCTTTTGATTTGGTTATAGCTAACTCGAGTTTTCCGAAGAGGGAAGAGCACCTGGTCACTTTCCGGAATTTAATGGGCAAGACTCAGATTGATTATCTTCTCTACAGGAAATGAGATAAAGGTCTGTGCACTGATTGCAAGGTCATTCCAAGTGAACACCTCACGACCCTACATAGGCTCCTAGTTACCTAGATATCAAGAAGGGTAGGAGAAAGAGAGTAGTGTGCAGGCAACCTAAGATCAAGTCGGGTAACTTGACCAAGGACAAAGCTCAGGAGTTAGGGGAGAAGTTGTTGGCTATGAGGGCCTGGACGAGTAGGGGGGACGCGTCTAGTATGTGTTTCACGACTGCGAATTGCAATAGGGTAACTGCTAGAGAGGTCTTAGGGGTCATGAAGGGCTCTCCCGGGGGTCATAAAGGGCACTGGTGGTGGAATGGAGAGGTCCAAGGTAAAGTGAAAACTAAGAAAGCTACTTATTTGAAACTAGTAGAGAGTACAAACGAGGAGGAAAAAAGGATTTGTCGGGAGTGTTCCCGAAAAGCAAAGAAAGAGGCAAAGTTAGCAGTTACGACGGCTAAAAATGCAGTGTTTGCTCATTTGTACAAGGAGCCTGGGGGCAAAAGCGGGGACAAGAAGTTGTACCGGTTGGCCAAGGGGGAGGGGGGGAGAAGAGGGCCCATGACTTAGACCAAGTCAAGTGCATCAAGGACGAGAATGGCAAAGTATTGATGGACGAGGCACTTATTAGGAGAAAATGACCGACATACTTCCATAAACTGTTGAACGAGGAGGGGGATAGACGCATTGTGCTGGGTGAGTTGGAGCACTCCGGGAGTCTGAGGGATTTTGGATACTGCAGGCGGATTATGGTAGAGGAGGTGGAAGGGGCGATGCGTAAGATGTGTTGGGGCAGAGCGACGGGGTCAAACGAAACCCCGGTGGAATTCTGGAAAAGTGCGGGGCGAGCAAGTTTGGAGTGGCTCACTGGGCTATTTTAATGTTATTTTTAAGACGAAGAAAATGTCCGAAGAATGGAGGTGGAGTACAATAATTCCGCTTTACAAGAACAAAGGTGATATCCAAAATTGCAATAATTATAGGGGTATCAAGCTGTTGAGTCACACTATGAAGGTTTGGGAGAGGGTGGTGGAGGCCAGGGTGAGGAGGTGTGTGTCTATTTCCGAGAAATCAGTTTGGATTCATGCCGGAGCATTCGACTGCGGAAGCGATTCATCTGGTTAGGAGATTAGTGGAGCAGTAAAGGGAGAGGAAGAAGGACTTGCATATGATATTTATTGACCTTGAGAATGCGTATGATAAAGTTCCGAGGGAGGTCCTGTGGAGGTGCCCGGAGGCTAGTGGCGTTCCGGTAGCGTACATTAGGGTGATTAAGGATATGTATGATGATGCTAAGACTCGGGTGAGGACTCTGGGTGGTGACTCGGAGCATTTCCCTGTGGTGATGGGGTTGCACCAGGAATCGACTCTTAGCCCGTTTTTATTTGCCTTAGCGATGGATGTACTGTCGCGACACATCCAAGGGGAGGTGCCTTGGTGCATGCTATTTGCCGATGATATAGTGTTGATTGATGAGACGCGAAGTGGAGTTAACGCGAAGTTGGAGGTTTGGAGACAGATCTTGAAGTCTAAAAG
Organism: Nicotiana paniculata; assembly: GCA_005239505.1. NCBI lineage: Eukaryota > Viridiplantae > Streptophyta > Magnoliopsida > Solanales > Solanaceae > Nicotiana > Nicotiana paniculata. The sequence continues at coordinate 56,250 of ML366535.1, forward strand.
TTTCAAATTGAGTAGAACCAGAACAGAATACTTGGAGTGCAAATTCTGTGACGGGACCCATGAAGCAGACGCAGAGGTAAAGGTTGATGCTCAAGTTATCCAGCAAGTTTTAAGTATCTCGGATCTATTATCCAAGGTAACAGGGAGATTGACGAAGATGTCACACATCGTATCGGAGCGGGATGGATGAAGTGGAGGCTCGTTTCCGGTGTTTTATGTGATAAGAACGTACCGCCAAGACTTAAGGGCGAGTTTTATAGAGTGGTGGTTCGACCGGTTATGCTGTATGGGGCTGAGTGTCGGTCAGTCAAGAACTCCCACGTGTAGAAGATGAAAGTAACACAGATGAGGATGTTGAGATGGATGTGTGGGTGTACCAGGAGAGATAAGATTAAGAATGAAGTTATCCGAGATAGAGTATGAGTAGCCTTCGTGGAGGACAAGATGTGGGAGTCGAGGCTGAGATGGCTCGGACATGTTAAGAGAAGAAGCATTGATGATTAGGAGGTGTGAGAGGTTGGCCATGGCGAGTTTGAGAAGAAGTCGAGGTAGGCATAAGAAGTACTGGGGAGAGGTGATTAGACAGGACAAGGCGTTGTTTCAGCTTATTGAGGACATGGCGCTGCTTCAGGAAGGTGTGGAGGTCGAGGATTAAGAAAGAAGGTCAGTGAGTAGTTTTTAGTTGCTCACCGATAGTCTTAGTAGCACGCATGTCCCTTCATATTCCTAGACTTTTAATTACGTTATGTGATTTTGTTCGCCTCAGGTATTGTATCCTTTGTTGCTAGTATTCGATATTACTTACGCTTTATCTCTCCCTTTTTCTTTTCTCTTCCTTCACTCCTCCTTTCTTGCTATCCAGTTCTTCTTATTACCCTTCCTGAGCCGAGAGTCTATTGGAAACAGCCTCTCTACCTGTTAGGTAAGGGTAAGGTCTGCGTAGAGACTACCCTCCCCGGACCCCACATGGTGTGACCATACTGGGTTAGTTTTGTTGTTTATAATAAGCATTCAGCATATTGTCCAAACCACAAACATTGACTTGATTACGAGAAATAAATTGATCCTAAAATTTAGATACTTTTTTCAGAGAAGGTAGAAGTAAGGGCGCTATTATCAACCAAGTTTTGAAACTCAGAAACATCTGATTTCTCAACTATCCAAAAAAAGTAAAAGATGAGATAAGGATAGTACTATTATGTTCTCTTCAAGTATAAATAATACTAAAAGTCTAAAACACATAAACTATCATCCCAAGCTTAAACCTTTATTCGAAAAGGATTTAAAAAAACCTTTTCTTGTGGTCAATGAATGCAGCAGCTATCTCTGAATCTGTAGGAAGAGAAGGCACCACATTGTACTTCAAATCATCCTCGATTAAACTCTTATCTCTCTCACATGCCGCCCGCCACCTCTTCTCCACAACCGGAAATCTCCTGCAAATTCATCACACCACCACCATTAACAAAATTAAGAAAGAAAAGAACACACACACACACAAAGGGAGAGAGGAAGTACCAGGAGAAAACAACGGTGTCTTGATTGGTGAGGATCCAGAGAGCTCTAATACTACAAGAGCTCGGCATTTACAATACCGGAGATCAACTCAACGGTGGTTTCCTCCGAGTACAACTAATTTTACCGCCGTTTGAGCCACCGTTTTTCTGGCGTTTAATGCATATCTACGACGACGTTCCGTTTGACATATGGATTTGAGAGAATTACTTGATGAGGCAGTAGAAGATTAAAAATGAGATTTGGTGAATATTTCTTGGGGGAAATTCTCCAAAGGGCTGAGAATAAAATGGAGTTAATTTTATAGTCAAAAAACTTTTTACCTAAAGAATTTGATAAAGTCAAGTCCTAAATTTTTAATATGAACTGAGGATGCACTGCTGTTGTTACAATGTTATGTTTTTTTGTTATCCAATTATATATTTTTAGAAAATCATTTGAAACTCTTATATATTACTACTAAGTTTTTTTAAAATTAAGATTCTAACACACCATGTCTTATATATCCCATGTTCCTCCCCNCTCCTACAACTTTATCGTTTAAGTAGAAACATTATAAATGATTGCTTAAACATACTGGTATTGGAATGAACAAAGTATCATATACATAGTAATTTGCCGAATATGATGAATATTGTTGAGGGTTAGATTAATCATAGAATATTGAAATCCAACTTCAGGAGATATGGCATCATCTACACATGTGTTACAAGTTTTTTTGAAAAAGAGTCAAATATATTCTTCTACTAGCTACAACAAATTATATTTAATCCCCGTTATATTTAATTAAAATAATCCCTACCATTTGTGTCTAGAAAATAAAGTACCCATATGCCGTCTACTCCCAATTTTAAATTTAAAGATCCACGTGTCATCCTCATATTGGATAAACTAAACCCACCTCTATTTTTTAATTGGCCCAACTGACCGGGGTAATTTCTCTGACCCACCCACATTTTGGCTTAGTAAAAGACCTCCAAAACAGTCGCCATCTCTATTTTTTAATTGGCCCAACTGACCGGGGTAATTTCTATGACCCACCCACATTTTGGCTTAGTAAAAGACCTCCAAAACAGTCAATTCTTTCATTTTCATCCTTAAACCAATGAGTTAAATCTGGTAAAAAAAAGAAAAACCTAGCTACTCTTAGTCGATGCTATCGATATTAGAATCATTTCTCTGAAAAGGTAAGCATAATCCTCATATTATTGCTGCCTTATCTCCATCTATGTGTATCTGTTTTAGTTTATTATTAGTCTTTTGGGTGTATTTGGTATGAAGGAAAATATTTTCCCCGTGGAAAATTCTTGAAAAACAAGTATTTAATCTTATTCATTTTTCGGTGTTTGGTACGCAAATCAAGGAAAATATTTTCTCAAGAGTATTCATAAATAATTTTGATACAATAAACATGAAACCATAAACTTTCGAACCAACAACTTTCCGAACCCACAAATTTCATAAGCTTCTGAATCGCAAAACTTTTGAAACTATGAAATTTCGAACCCGTAAAATTCGAAACACATAAACCTCTGAACTCAAAACTTTGGAACTTGTAAAATTTTGAACCTGTAAACCTAAAGATGAAAAAAGTAAAACTGAAAATATATTTTAAAAAAAAATTTCTAAGGGGAGGAGGGGGGGGGGGGGCAGAAAAAAAATAGAAATTTAAAAATTACAAAAAAGGTACAAAGAAATTTCTTGTGCGGAAGTGAGGGCAGGGGGTGCAGAGAAAAAATAGAAATTTAAAAATTACAAAAAATGTAAACAAAAAAAAAATCTCGTGCAGGATTGGGGGTAGGGAGAGGTGCAGAAAATCTGGAAGTTGGAACAGGTTTGTAATGTCATTTTGGATATGTGTGCAGAATTTCAGGTCAATCAGAGGTATTTTGGATAGTTCCGGCATCGTTGATGGAATTTAGAAATTTCAAAGTTCATAGGCTTGAATTTGATGTGATTTTGGTGTTTTGATGTTATCTTGGGTGTTCCGAGGGTGCGACCAAGTTTGAATGATCATATATGATGTGTTGGTATATTTGGTCGGGGTCCCGAGGTGCTCGGGATTAATTTCGGATGGTTAACGGGATTTTAAGAGTTGGAAAATGCAGCATCAGCTGCTGGTGTTCTGCTACTGTGATTTCCGCACCTGCGGATTTTTGATTGCAGGTGCGGGCCCGCAGGAGCGAAAAAGGCTCCGCAGATGCGAAATGTGACCAGCCTAGGAGGAAGTCGCAGATGCGGACACTTGACCGCACCTGCGAGGTCGCAAGTGCGGAAGTGGAGCCGCAGGTGCGGGATTTTGGTCCGTTTAATGAATGTCGCAGGTGCGGGAAAAAGGTCGCAGGTGCTAAAAGCCTGGGCAAAAAAGTATTAAAAGGGGACTTAACGATTTTTAGCCCTCTTTTCACCATTGTTGTTGCGGGTTCCGAGCTTTTTGAGGGTTTTTGAAGAGGAAAATGTTTGTTCTTCATTGAGGTAAGATATTTGGACTTATTAAATCGATTATATGTTATTAAAGAACTTTTTAGTAGTGTTTAATTGGGGAAAATCAGTGGAAAATGGAGAAACTAGGGCTTGAGTTTAAGACACCTTCTAGGGGTGATTTGAGGGGTCAATTGGACTCCGATTTCAGCATTCTTTATATGTACAGACTCGTGAGATGATGAGGACCATTTTGGTATAAAGTTTGTCAAGTTCCGATATGTGGGCCCGGGGGTCGGGTTTTGGTTAATTTCGGCTTATGTGCATAAAGTTGATATTTTTCGATTGAGTTTCATTCCCCTAGCATAATTTGATGTGAAAAATCTAAACTTGATAGATTTGGAGCACTCGGAAGTTGATTCGAGGGGCAAGCGTGTTGCGGAGTAGCTTTTTGGGCTAGTTTGAGGTAAGTAATGTCTTTAAATCCTGTCCTGAGGGTATGAAACCCCGGACTTTACATCCTTTCACGGCTTTGGAGTGACGCACACACTGGATGACAAGTGTGGGGCGTGCACGAATTGGAAATTTAGAAATATGTTCCTTTTGAGGAAATTATTGAGTTGCGAAGCTGTTTTATAGTATTAATATGTTTTGATATATTTGGGTTGTAAGCCACGTTTAGGGCCTAGTGCCGATTTGTTTTACCCCCCTTGGGGGCTATTTTCCTGATATTCCTCACGTATAAATTATGATTTTACACTCGGTCTTTCTTGCTAAATTTTTTTGACACTTAGAGTTTATTGATATTATTTCCTGAAATGAAATATTTTTTTAGGTCGAGAACCCTGTTATTTATTTCCCGAGTGCCATGTTGAGAGTGTATGACTGAGTGAGGCCGAGAGCCAATACTGTGAGGATATTGATGATATGAGAGAAGCTGAGTGCCAGAGTGATTGATGTCATGATTTGGCTTGTTATAGCGCTTTGGCTGTAGGAGCCCCTCCGGAGTCTGTACACACCCCCAGTGAGCGCAGGTACCTACTGAGTGCGAGTGCCGAGTTTCGAGTGACGAGTGATTGGGAGGCATGAATGAATATGAAGTGGTGAGTGACTGTTACTGAGTGATGGTCAGGTGCTGAGTGACTATTTATGAGTGATGATATGGCTCGAGGGGCGGTTCTATATTGATATTTTGCTGAGTTTTGATTATGATTCACTTCATTCTTTTATACTGATATTTTGGGAGTTTTACTGAGAAACATTTGAAAATATACTTGTTCAAAGGATTTTATGAAAACTGGTTTTCAAACTCATGTACTACATGTATATGTTATTAAGACTCAGTATTTTACTGTTTGTGAATTGGTGTTTTGTGCTGTGTGTTTCTTATCTTCAGACTTGATTTATTTTCATTACTACTGAGTTGGCATACTCATCAGTACTCCTTGCACCTGTGTGTGCAGACCCAGGTTCTGGTTCTGAGCAGTAGCCATCTGAGTTCGTTCATCGTCAGCAGTCGGGATTTCGAGGTAGCTGTCCGGCGTCCACAGTTTCTCCGTTTCCCTTCCTTCATTTAGTATTTAGTATTTGTTTTGATACATTATATTATGACATTAGTGTTAGTTCTACTCTTAGATGCTCGTGATCAGTTGACTCCAGTTCTGGGAAATAGTTTAGACTGTTAGATTATATTATGCTTTGTTAAAGACTTAGAGAAATTTTATACCTGCTATGGAATATTATTAATGATATTGTGGAATTTTATTAAAAGAATTGTAGTTATGTGATGGTGGTTTGCCTAGTTCCACGATAGGCGTCATCACGACCTGTTAGAATTTAAGGTCGTGACATATGCAGAATAGTTTAAATATTAAATTTGAAAGAAAACTGTAGATTGAATGGAATCTTAACATGCTTTATTTATAAATGCACGTTCCTTATTTGTAGGTCTTTAAAAGTAGAAAAAGGTTTATTATAACGGAACTGTTTGATCCATACAAGGTCAAATTTTAATTGGTTTGATGTCCTAAATTTTAGACTTATATGTAACCCTTTAAATAAGGAAAACTTTAATAAGTAAAATTTTATTCGATTTAAAACTTCTAAATATTAGGAGATAATTTAAATGATGATCTTGTCCAATATAAAAGCGAACAACATTTTCAAAGGCATTCGTGCTTTTAATATATATATATATATATATATTAAAAGCACGAANATATATATATATAAATTTATCAGAGTAAGCATGATTCTCACTTCTTTTTTAAGATGAAAACATCAAGGGTATACAGCCAAAGTATCCCTTGTAGTCGTGAAGAGTGGATTACTTGAGTGATATCACCCATAAAATCCTGCCCTACTCCATTAACAATTTTTTGAAGATGTGTTTTGTCCCGCCCCGTCCCGTTAAGACTTTGCCCTGCCCAATTAATGCTCTGCCTTGCCCCGCCCCCCTCATTTGCTATCCCTAATTCAACCATGCTCATCCAAACTTCATCAACCACAATGAAGTCAATAATACATGCTTGCAGCAGCATGCACACATTCAGAGGGACAGAAGCCTCGACCTCCTCCAACCCCTCTCCTCCCCCAAATTTCCTCTAGCTAGGCATGAAAACAGAGATGAAGTATGACAAAGGATCAAGAAAAGGGAACGATGTATAGGTTGTGCATCCACTACTTCCCTCAGGGCCAAGGTAGGTACTGTAATCGTGCAAAATCCTAGCATATTGCTAATTGGACGACACAACAACTGACTAAACATATTACAGATATGAAAAGCAGAAGAAAAGTAATAAATGATATTTCAGCTATTCCACATTGATTCAGTCAACAGTCAAACAAAGCTTCAATTCAAACTAGCGTTTCATCATGATGGTCTGCTAAACCTGCTTCTTCTGGAATATATAGAGAATGAAGGAAGCTTTAAAAGTAATACAAAGGACTCGAGATGATGGAACCCGCTCTCCTTTTGGTTCTTGGGCTAACTTTCCACTCCTCAACCCGAAGTAGCTTCATATTTGTGCAGCTTGCAATCACATTGGCTACCCCAGAAGTAGTGATGCCAGGGCAATCGATCAGGCGGCAAGTTTCCAAGAAGGTACACCTATTCACAAGATAACTTAGACCAACATCTCTTATCTGCCAAGGCAATAAAGTAGACTATTGGCCAGTGACAAAGCCAGGAAGTGGAGGGAAAACTTTCTTGTCCCCTACACTTACCAAACTGAACTACTCCAGTAACTTCCCAGAAAAATAATAAGGAGAATATATCATTATTTAAAGTTCTATTCGGAAAACAAACTTGATATACTAAATATGATCGAGGCATTGAAAAGACAGCTAATACAGGCAAAAGAAACATCTCTGAAACAGTATCTAGTTATTGATAAGTGATTACACCAAATAGAATACATAGCTTCTATTATTATTATTATAATAATAACAACAACAACAAACCCAATATATTCCCACTAGGTGGGATCTGGGGAGGGTAGTCTATACACAGACCTTACCCCTACCTAACAGGTAGAGAGGTTGTTTTCAATAGACCCTCAGCGGGTAATAAGAAGAAGCGGATAGCAAGAAAGGAAGAAAGAGCGAAGAGAAAAGAAAAAGAGAGAGATAAAGGGTAAGTAGTAGTACCAAATACTAGCAACAAAAGATACAATACCTAAGGCGAACAAAATCATATAACGTAATAAAAATCTAAGAATATGAAGGGACATGTGTGCTACTAAGAGTATCGGTGAGCAACGAAAATCTACCTACTAACCTTCTACCTTAATCCTCGACCTCCACACCTTCCTATCAAGGCTCCCGTCCTCAGTAAGCTGAAGCAGCGCTCTAATCACCTCTCCCCAGTACATTTTAGGCCTACCTCGACCTCTTCTCAAATTCGCCATGGCCAACCTCTCACACCTCCTAACAGGAGCATCAATGCTTCTTCTCTTAACATATCTGAACCATCCCAGCCTCGACTCCCGCATCTTGTCCTCCACGGAGACTACTCCCACTCTGTTGTCTCTGATAACTTCATTCTTAATCTTATCTCTCCTGGTACACCCACACATCCATCTCAACATCCTCATCTTTGCTACTTTCATCTTCTGCACGTGGAAGTTCTTGACTGGCCAACACTCAGCCCCATACAGCATAGCCGGTCGAACCACCACTATATAAAACTTGCCCTTAAGTCTTGGCAGCACGTTCTTATCACATAAAACACCGGAAGCGAGCCTCCACTTCATCCATCCCGCTTCGATGCGATGTGCGACATCTTCGTCAATCTCCCCGTTACCTTGGATAATAGACCCGAGATACTTAAAATTTGTTCTCTTGGGGATAACTTGAGCATCAACCTTTACCTTTGCGTCTGCTTCACGGGTCCCTTCACATAATTTGCACTCCAAGTACTCTGTCTTGGTTCTACTCAATTTGAAACCTTTAAACTCCAATGCCTGCCTCCAAACCTCCAACCTCGCGTTAACTCCACTTCGTGTCTCGTCAATCAACACCATATCATCGGCAAATAGTATGCACCAAGGCACCTCGCCTTGGATGTGTCGCGACAGTACATCCATCACTAAGGCAAATAAAAACGGGCTAAGAGACGATCCCTGGTGCAACCCCATCACCACAGGGAAATGCTCCGAGTCACCACCCACAGTCCTCACCATCATCATACATATCCTTAATCACTCTAATGTATGCTACCGGAACGCCACTAGCCTCCAAACACCTCCACAGGACCTCCCTCGGGACTTTATCGTACGCTTTCTCAAGGTTAATAAACACCATATGCAAGTCCTTCTTCCTCTCCCTGTACTGCTCCACTAATCTCCTAACCAGATGAATTGCTTCCTTAGTCGAACGCCCCGGCATGAATCCAAGTTTTATAATAATAATAATAATAAAAATTTGTGACCTTTTCGATGATAAGGTTTTCTATCGTAAAATTCTAAATGTGCTCGACATAGTTGATATCTACCGGGGCAAGGACTGTTTGAAGTTAAGAGTCCAGAAATTAGAAGTTGCAGGTAACTTTGATATTTCAAACTTTGTTCACATCCATTCCGCATAAAAACACAAGCACTACTGTGATTAGCTGTAACCCAAAAATTGCATATCAGTGAATTTCTTCATAACAACAATTCATTGTACGTCATCCAAATCTGGCTTAACTTTAGATGTACACAGATATCCAGAACAAAGATATTGCATACTTTAATTAATTTGCTAAGAGGGATTCAAGGAACGTGCTATTCAGTGGGGTAAAGCTTTGCCATAAAGCAAATTTCTCACACGCCAAGATTAACTATTTTGATCAAAAGGACTGGAAGTATAAAGGATGAGCACTACTAACCCACACTTCATTTAGGTAGTAACACCCCTCAATATTGCTGTGCTTATTTAAATTGGTAACAGCTGCTCACTTTTTTTTTCTTTTAACTACAATACTGAGATCCAAAAGAAAATCTTCTTTATACATATACAGTTGTTTGACTTGCATTCCAAAGATATAAAAGAAGCTTGTGATTTGAACCCCAAACATATAGAAAGAAATAATAAGGAAATATTAACCAACATGGGCAGAGAAAAGAAAGAAAAAGAAAAAAGATACGGGAATTTTCTTGCTCTGGCTTATTTCATCGATTTATTATAAATTCAGTATCGTACTCAAAATGGATTTTGTATCATATTCAATATTAATCCCTCTAAAAACAGTACAAGAACAGCGATGACATCCAAGTAGCTAAGTTGAGGGCTACCCCTTGCAATGGCAACTATTCCAGCATCACCAATTTCGGGGGCAGCCTCTAACATTCAAATGATGCAGAGAGCAACCTTTACCAATAGCCACAAGTGCTTCATCTCTCACTCTGGTAATTAAAATAGAGTGATTAGCGCGAAACATTGTTAACATGGAGCAAACTATTGACCAAATAGCATCCAAACTATCTTCCTTGAAGAATGCAATCAATACAGTTGTGGAAGTGTACAACCAACTACACATGCTACTTTGTTGAACCTTTTTTGACAAATACTCTGATAAAACGCTAGTGCTTGCTGAAGAAGCAGATAAACTATGCCTAACCAAAATTTTCATTATCAATGGACAAGCAAACTGTTGTAGCACAAAAGTCAGCGTATGCAGAAGAGAAGAGCAATTGAGTATTTGAATGACAACAGGAAAGAAAAAGTATGAACAGAATGTAGAGGCTATCTAACGCAACATTTCATTAGCAAAAGTATTTATCAAGAAAAAAAGGTGGTGTTAAATGAGAAAGAGAGTGTTTACCAAAAAGGGGAAGTGGAGGCAAGGAGAAAAAGTTCAGGACAAGAATTTTTCCCACCTGTCACAGTATAGAAGGCTAAGGTCTGTGAGAAAAAGTTCAGGACAAGAATTGTTAGACCTGATATGTGGAAGATTAAGATAACTTTTAGTTTTACAAACCCCTAATTTTACCTTAAAAGATAAATTATTTGCCAGTATTGGAATGAAATGAGTCCGAATGAGTGGAATGGATATAGAGCATCTTATAGCAGACCCCAAATAAGTGGCATTGAAGCAAAACTTTTTATTTTTATTTTAATAAAGGGATTGAATCATACTGAATTGATCAATCTTATCGGACCCTGAGAAAATAGCTGCTTCCACATGAAAAATATTCTAAATACCGAAACATGTCTCTAACAAGATGCTTGACTCCTCAAGTAGGCTGGTACACCTACTCCTCCCAACCCCTCCCAAAGAAAAAAAACAGAAAGAAAGATAAAAGAATATGTTTGATACTTGAATGACATCACTTACCCAAAAAAGGATAATTGCAAACTAAGATTTATATACCCTCAGCAATCGTTTGAGAGCACTGAGATGCTTGACAGGACATTAAAAAGTAAATGTTGTCAATACCCACAAAAAAGGGAAGAAAAGAATGTCAAAACCAATACGGCCCTGCTTGGCTGAGCAACAGCTTTTTGTTTCTCAACAGTGGCCCATATGCTGAAATCAGTGAACAGGTTAAGCCACAGACACTGAGACACATCCAGAAACAAAATATCTGATAGCATAAACATCTTTATTTTCTTTTTCCCCTCGTCTATTTCTATATTCACTTTATACTTCTCTTCCATTCTATCCTTTAATTTGTCTTTTATCTCTCCAACTTTTTCTAACTTCTTCCTGATGGAAAGCAAGCACTCCCTTCTGGTATAACCGATGCCCAACAAAGTACAAGTTAGACACTTAGCTTCTTCCAAGCTAAAGTGCCAATTCTTTGACAGTCCAGCAAGGCCAACTCGGAAAGATACCTGCAAATGCAGCCAGAGACCACATGTAAATTATCAGATCATGGAAGAAACTCATGGTGTTCATGAGTCTGGATAGTATATGATGTTGTTCACACGGCAGTAATGCACCAATAAACAAGAACATGCTAGCTTGGAAGCCATATTACGATAGTTATTCCTCTTGGTTGTAGAACAGTTATGCACTGTCTTTAAAGACAAAGTATCTTACTGGAAATCTTTAACTGTCACTTGAACACGATTCTTGTCGAAAATCTGTCATGTCACTGCCCACATGCTTAATGCTTTAATTATTTTAAAAAATTAATGTACCTATTTTTTTAATAAGGACAATAATTTTATTAACAACTGGAAAACCCCCATGTACAAGCCGTAAACCAAAAAGAAGAGAACCTACATATGGTTCTCAACAAAACAGACACAATCCTCTATACTAATAAAGACCTCATGAGTACACCAAAAAGAAACAGGAGGATTTGCGTCTTCGCCTGAGCTTCTGCACATGAAGCACCGACTGACGTATGTGATTCCCCTCTTTCTTAAATTTTTCGCGATCAATATCACTCCCCTTACCGCCAATCATGCAAAGAAACACACCCTTCTCAGCGCTCTAGGAATCCAAATAGAGCAATGTAGAAAAGTACACTGCCCTCTGCCTAATAACCTCCTATAATACAATTTAACAATGAATATCCCATCTCTACACTCTCTCCATCTCCATGCATCTGATACTGTTCGGTGTATTCAATCCATATATCTCAACCAAGTTGTGAAATTCTTCCATCTCCCAATCCTTTAGGTTCCTCCTGAATCGCAAATCCCAATGAACTACCATCTCATGAGACCTTCAAATTTGTTGAACTGTCTTCCCTCTTTGGCATGATACACTATACAAGTTAGCTAAAGCTTCCCTCAACTCGTTCTCCCCCCATGTTAGACCAGCTAGTAGTAGGTCTATAACCGCAGAAAGAAGGGTGAAAATAAGGCTTAAATGTGACTGTTTTATTTATTAATTATATTTGTATGTATGTCTAGCAGTTACCCACTAATTCACTAGCAGGTTAGACAGTTATTTTGCGCTATATTATATTATGAAGAAGGAAAGACAGGCAGTTTATTCAGTAGGATTTTCTCTGGCGGATTTGGAGGATAAGGTTCCTCAAAATACCTTGGTTGCTATGTTATTAATGTTGTAAATTGTTGTTTATTGTTTATAGAACTCATTCTATTTGTTGGTGGCAATAAACAATAGTTGAAGTGTTGTTCTTGACCGGAACTTCAATGATTAGAGTCACTGGTTCCCTAACATTTTTGGTATCAGAACCCTCGTAGTTTTAACGGTTAGAATAGTTCTGTGAATATACGTAAATAGTCTTAGTCCCTTAAGTAATATGAGTAAGTTATGTGTAATGTATACATATAAATAGGGCTTATTGTAACATAATATTTTTTCTCGTGTTTTCTCACATGGTATTAGAGCATTAATGAGAAAAGATCATTGTGCCTCATTCCAGGGACATCCGGGAAGAAATAACTCAGTCACCGTGCAATTTTCCGCTGACCTAAGTGACTGATATGCATCATCTAATGTTTGGTGAGTTTTGTGCACAAACCAACACCACCATTAGACTCAGAAACCTCCGGCGACCAAACCCCAAAAAGATTCTCCAGCAACAGAAGCCCCATGCGCCACCCAGATCTGCGATTCCGCCGGCGCGTCTGGCCCACGCCCCAATGCGTGCATCTTTCTCCCGACTTTTTTTGGCCAAGCTTCTTCAGGACAGTGTGGTCGCAAGGCAATTCCGAGTCCATCAGTACTGTTTACGACATATTCCAACAACTTTGAAATTTTCCAGCGAGCTATCGTGTTTTCCGGTGTGAACAGTGTCTTTCGGCGTAAATAGTGCTCTTTTTCTCTACAGTGAACAGTGTTTTCCAAAATATATCTTCAGTTTCAAATTAGATGAGGTACTTTCCCCTTTTTAATCTGTTCCAAAATAAATGACACATTTCTAAATTTAAAAATAAGTTAACTTTTACACTCTTCATTTTACTCATGTTACCTTTAATGAGAAGCTTTTATATCCACACAAACGTCATGACCCATAAAGCGTTTACCCTTTAAGCTTTTAAGATCACAAATTTCAAAAGTCTTCTATTTTTTCTTAAACTCCACGTCGAGTCAAACTAGCTCATCTAAATTGAAACGGAGGGAGTACTAATTTTCACTATTTCAAATTAACCCTACAACTTTTCGGCAAGGCTTTGAGAAATTAGTTGCGGCGACATGGGATCCAATACTATGAATAGTTGAATGGTTTCTCTACCGGATTATATTGAGTTCCTTCAGTATAAAGCTTGTAAACAGACATCTTCAGAGACAGATTCCATTGTTCAAACATGTAATAGCGTGACTTGTGTCTCCCAATCTTCACCCTCCGATTCTTGGGTTATTGTTCAGGTGCATCTGATCATATTTTCTAGTAACAGACCTCTTTGCACTAGTATTTTGTATTCTCAATCCCTTCCAACAGCCACAATGACAAATGGGAAACCCTGGCAACTTCAATAGGCCAAGCAAGCCCATTTCCTTCTTTACCTTCAGATTCAATTCTTTATGTTTCTAGTAGTCCTTTTAATCTCATAGTCGTTAGTCACTTAGTCAAATCACTTAAATACGTTATTTTATTTCTCGATGACCATGTTTTTATACAGGAATGCAATTAGGTGAAAGAGTGCTAAAGGCCGAATCTGATATCTATATATGTACTTTATTAAAAGTACGGTCCTTAGCGAAATATCGTTCGTCTTTTTTATCCTCATAAATGCACTCTATAATGGATTAAAATTGTAAATACAAATAAATGACTTTTAAAAAAGGAAAAAATTAGGAAGAAGAAAAGAAGTAGGACACGCATTTAATTGTTATCCTTAATAATCTACAAAGAGTGCAAAGTCAAAATCTTCGTAGGTTAAAAAGATATTAGAAAAAAACTCTCAAATCTTCATAAGTTTATGTGTTCTTGCTGGAAAAAAAAATACGCCAACTTGTGACATTCTAGCAATGAATAAATCTTCAGCTGAAAATATTGACTAAGATGATGCAGGACTTCTATTATCACTATTCTTCATTTATCGAGTTACTAAATTAGATCAACAATCATCATTTTCAGGAACTCATATTTTTTAAACTTATTTTACAACTCAAATATAATTAGTTAATTTAGTATTTATGTATTTTATTAAAGTTATGTATTTATTGAGATGTGATAACACGCGCAACGCGCGTATCGTAAGATTATATATATATATATATATATATATATAATTTTAATAATTACTGCCACTTAAAAATGACACTACCAATGATCCTCATTTGGTTTTCTTAAGATAAGACGTTTGCATTTGAATGCACTTTTGAATATCAAAATGTGTATTAAGATTAAGATGTCTGAATCTGGATACACATCTGAACGTTAAGATGTGTATTAAGATCCGAATATTAAATGATTAAGACTGTTTGCTTTTCAACATTTGAACGAATAAAACTTATCTTTATTTAAAAAGTAATAAATATAGAACTTAAATAAAATACTATTTTACTTAATATATTATAAACAAAAAAAATTTAAGAAAATATATGACAATTGATGTTGATGATGGCTAACGATGCTATTTGTAGATGCTGACTAGAAACGCTAGTGGGTAATGGTTTTGATTGATAGTAGTTGTTCTATGTAGTAGATAATAGTGATTGGTAGTGAATATTACAGTTGAAAATGGTGGATGGTGGTAGTTGACCATGGTGGATAGTGGTGATGGTGCTTGTTCATAATGATGGTCATTGGCTATTATGGTTAATGATGGTGGTGTAGTTGGTTATGGTAGTTGCTGTGGGTGGGTAGATAATTGTGGTTGAGGTTGATTACTGTGGTGGCAATGGTAGTTGATAATTTTTGGGGTGATGAGTAATGGTAGTTATATAATGGTAAGGTGACGGATGGTTGTCATCAATAATGATGGCGGTGACAATGATACTCGGGGGGTGGCGGTGGTGGGTGGTGGTGGTTGAGTATAGAGGTGGTGGGTGGAGCATTGTGGTAGTTGATAATGATGAATACAGTAATTAATTACGAATATGAATAATAATATCTTAATAAAATTAAATTTTTGTTATGAATTTAATTATTTAGACATATTCAGACCCATTAAGTTGTTGTAAAATAAAAAAAGACAACATGCTTAATAATTAACTCTAATTTCAAATTCAAACTTAAAAAGTAAATGCACATAATATGTGAGATCTGAATAATAACGATTCAAATTTCTAATAAGTGTTGGTCACAACCACAAGGATACCACTTATATTGAAAACTCTTATAGTAGCGACAACAAGTCAATTGAACAAGTAAATAACTTGATTTCATACACCTCTACGAACTCATAGATAATGCACACGATTTTCTGGCTGAAGTTACATGTACTTTTTGTTTTCTTAAAGAGTAATTTGACGTGGTAATGTTATGTCGGAACTAGTCGCACGTTGAACTATGTGTTTGCAGCATAAGTCATGTATTAAAGGAATTTGACCCAACAAAAAAAAAAGATAGAAAAAAAGCAGAAAAATGACAAATTCAAAAAGAAATGAACGAAATGTAGTTCTCTAGGTCTCATTTGTTTGCACTTAATGAAGTACTGTATCTTAATCATTCAAATTTCAATTAAGTGTGTTTGTTTTTAGATATAAATCTTAATCATTCAGATCTTAACATAAAATTCTTTATTTTTAATTTAACAAACACCTAATGAGTCTAAATATATCTTAATGATTAATATTTATAACAGAGTCTTAATATTATTAAGTTGTTAACATTCAAGAATTTATGTAAAATGATATCTCACTGTTACTCCTACACTCTCACCTCTAATCACCACCATTGCTATCGTACCTTATAGACTACCGCCACTCACTACACGCTACTCATTACTACCACCACCCACTACACACTATCCATTACTACCATCCTCAGCCACAACCACTATCGTTGCCAAGCATGAATGTCAGTTGTCACTAGGGGTATGTATAGGTCGGTTTGGTTCGAATTTTTCATTTATCAAACCAAACCAATGGTGTCGGGTTTTTAAATTATAAACCATACCAAACAAAGGCAGGTTTTTCAATCTCGGTTTTTCTCGAGTTTTTGGATTTTTTTGGGTTTTCGGGTTTTTTTCGGTAAAATCTTCATAGCATAAAATATGTAACTTGTGCTCTAATATTTCTTAAGTCCTAGTAAAATACAACTACATAATGTATTTTGCAAGAAGCTACCACAATAATATGAGATAAGTCATAGCAATATACTAAAATATTTATTAACAAAGATAAAATAATAAAATTATATTAAACAAATATTGCTAATTAATAAGTCATAATGACAATTAACATAATCTAAAAATACTATATAGGTCATGCTAAAATAAGTATCGCTAATAAGTATACTAATATTAATTACATAACGAAGCACTAAAGAAAAGATAAACTAAGTTATGCATTTTCATTATAAACCAATGTAAAACTAAAATAATTACCCAACGAATTGAATTTCTTTTGTTAGCATTAGTATTGATTTGAAATTTATTTGAATTACCACATTTATGGCCTTTAAAATTTATTTACCATTCAAGAATGTTAAATCTAAATTTGAAATAATATGTTAAAGGATAAAACTGTAAAAAAGTTTAAGAAATATTTATAAATTACATTAAATAAACATTTATATGTATAAAATATTTTTAAAAATTATATAAATATACTATCGGGTTGGTTTGGTTTCGGTTTGACTTTTTTTAGTTAAAACAAAACTACACCAATTATGGTCGGGTTTTACTTTCCAATACTAAACCAACTCAAACCAAACCATATTGGGTTGTTTTTTCGATTTGACTCGGATTATTGGTTTGGCGGTTTATCGGTTTTCTTTGTACACCCCTAGTTATCACTATGACTAGATATCATTTACAATTATAACCACCAACCACTATTACAACAATCACCAATCACCACTCTATAATAGTTTTTACCTATACAACAACAGTCATATTTAGCAGAACGCTCTTTGTAAAATTAACCCTCTATAACAGTCATATAGAATCTTTAAGATTACTAAAAATAATTTTAAAAATATGCACACAATCTTTTTCATTAAATAAAGTTTCTATCTTTCATAAGATATAAGATTTGAAGATTTTGCACATGATATTTGTTTAACCAAAGAATTAGATCCTTTGAAAGCTATTTCTAGGATGAACTCGGGTTACGGATAATCAATGAAATAAGAGAAATGAATAATAGATAATATTTTAGAAATATAGAAAAGTACAGTAGACTGTATTCGAAAAATCATATGCCTTTACAAGCTGTATTCCCCTCCCTTATATAGGAGATTCCTTGATATAAAGTACAACTCTTGTTATGATTGCCCATTAATGACTAATTATGACATTAATGGGGCGTTACAAAGGATAATGGTAATTGGGGTAGGGTTACGTAACGTACGAGTAATCAATCGTGGGTTCTTGAATCTGCCTGTAGCTTTGCCCAGATTCATTCTAACCGTGTCTCTTCCCTGTCTTGATCAGGTTGAGTTTCCCGTGGCCGATGAGCTCGAGGGTTTATTGATCGTGCCTTTTTGTTCCGTACCTCTTCAAAGAACCATATCCAGTTGTCGCGTTCTCCTGTGTCCACATAACTGGCTGAGTTGTCAAGAGTAGGCTTACGTGTG
>ML366538.1:0-91639 GCA_005239505.1 Nicotiana paniculata
TATATATGATATGGTATTTTAAGTGGAACATTTTTTTAAAGAAAAAAAATAGTTTGAAAAATATGATTTTATATATTATTAATATTACTACTTTCAAATATGTTTTAAATTATACACACGATATAAGAAAATTTATGAGATTTTCATTATTGTAAAGATAGAAATTATTTTCTCACAAGAAAAGAAGATTATCTTTTTACCATTTTAAGAATTAAGCGTACGAGAAATTTTTAGTCTTTATATGAGATTAGGAAAATTATAAGTTGAGAAAATATATGTATTATTACATGGATATTTTAATAAAATAATAGTGTATGTATTAATTTTGTATGGTACCACATAGTAGGGTACATAAAGTGTGTTAAAAAAATGAATAGTATTTTAAGTAGGTTGAGAAATTTTTTAATTATACGGGCAATTGGTTAATTACCGGGTAACGAAACATTACCTAATAAGTGAATAAAGATTTAATAATACCCCCCACGTGGCAGCAAGCCACTAATGTGTCCTATGACTCTTAAGTCATAGTAGCTTAGTGGCCATTTAAGGATTATAAGGAATTTACAAGTGTAAGACTCATAAAGTCTAGTTTTTAACATTACCAAAATTTAGTTCTTCAATTCCACTCAAGATACTGTCAAACAAGAATTGGTTTTATGAAACCTTACGGCTTAACCTCCATCCAGCAACTCATAAATTCTAGTTTTTAACATTACCAAAATTTAGTTCTTCAATTCTATTCAAGATACTATCAAACAAGAATTGGTTTTATGAAACCTTACGTCTCATCCTCCATCCGGCAAAATTTCCAAAGAAAATTCTCGCATCAAAACAATTCCAACGAGAATTGTTATAATCGTAGCAACGTTAAAATTTTGCGGTTCTAATGGAGTACTTGCAATCTTCTTCAAGATTATTATACGGAGTTTTCCCTACTCCAGGTAAGTTAAGGCCATCCCTTCTTTCTTTTTTTCATGATCCAAAGTATACAGAAGAAACGAGTAAACGCATGGTTTCCATATATTACTCTATTCATAGAAATACTAGGGGTGTCTATATTCTTGATGCCCCATGTGAATTATTATTATCTTTTGTTCATGGGTCCCATAAAAATACGTATTTGATAATATTTATCCGAAAGATATATTGATTTTTATGGCGTTCCGAGAAAATTTTATTAACGTATTTCTTATGCATTTCATGCATTTATACATGTACATTGACCCATGGCCAGATGGCGTTATATACGCGTATATATGTATGTATATATATGTGTATATGGTATATGGGAAAGGTTATGGCGTTATATACGCACCACCACCTGATCAGCTGGTATACGTTGATGATTTGCCCACAATGGCCGAGATGATATGATGGGATGCCCTCAGAGACTTAATGATTTATATACGTACAGACCTATGCGTTACATGACATTTGTACGCATATGCATGACATTATAAATATTTCATGATTTACAGAGTTATCTAGACTTACAGGTTGATTATATGTGTCCTTAATTAATGTTGACTTATTATTACATTTCAGTTCTGCCTTACATACTCAATACATTATTCGTACTGATGTCCTTTTGTTGGGGATGTTGCATTCATGCCTGCAGGTATAGATAATCAGTTTGACAAGCCCTCATAGTAGACGAAATTGGCATTCAGCGAAAGATCGGTAAGACTCCACCTCATTCGGAGTGCAACCAAGTCTATGAGTCATCGTGTCAGAGTTTTACTACAGACTTATGGGTAGGCCGGTACTTTGTCCCATTTGATGTCAGTAAATCTTAGAGGCTTTGTAGATAGATGTTCATTTTGTAAAGTATGTTAGAGGACTTAACGGCCCATATGTATTCATGTTTTATGAACGATACTTTATTGATACAGTGTTGCCCACTTACAAGTTGTACATTACGAGTTTTGGCCATGTTGGCCCATGATAGTCACAAAGAAAATAAATGAGTTACAGAGTCGTTCATTCGGGCCAATGCGGTATCGGGTGCCAGTCACGCCTCCCCAGGTTCGGGGCGTGACAATCGTATTTGGCCTTTGTGAAGGATGTCAGTGGTGAGACTCCCGCTATTGATTCGGTTCCTGTGCTCCGTGATTTTCTGGACGTGTTTCCTACAGACCTGCCAGACATGCCACCTGACAAGGACATTGATTTTGATATTGACCTGGTGCCAGGCACTCAACCCATTTCTATTCCACCTTATCGTATGACGCCAGTGGATCTTAAGGAGTTAAAGGAACAACTTCAGGAACTCGTAGATAAGGGGTTCATTCAGCCTAGTGTGTCACCTTGGGGTGCTCCGGTGTTGTTTGTTAAAAAGAAGGATAGTTCTATGCGTATGTGTATTGATTATCGGCAGCTGAACAGGGTTAGGGTGAAGAACCGATATCCCTTGCCTCGTATAGATGACTTGTTTGATCAGTTGAAGGGTGCCAGGGTATTTACCAAGATTGACTTGCGTTCTGGATATCATCAGTTGAAGATTCGGGGGCCCGACATCTCGAAGACTGCCTTCAGGACTAGATATGGTCATTACGAGTTTCCGGTTATGTCATTCGGGCTGACCAATGCCCGTGCAGCTTTTATGCACTTGATGCACAGTGTATTCTGGCCTTATATGGATTATTTCATCATCATGTTCATTGACGATATCTTGGTGTATTCTCGATCTCGGGACGATCATGAGCAGCATTTGAGAGTTGTGCTTCAGACCTTGAGGGAGAATAAGTTGTATGCAAAATTTTTGAAGTGTGAGTTGTGGCTTGATTCAGTAGTGTTCTTGGGGCACATGGTGTCCAGTTAGGGTATTCAGGTTGATCTAAAGAAGATAGAGGCAGTGCAGAGCTGGCCTAGACCGTCATCAGCTACCGAGATTCGCAGCTTCTTTGGTTTGGCAAGGTATTATCGTCGTTTTGTAGAGGGATTTTCATCTATTGCAGCACCTATGACCAGGCTGACCCAGAAGGGTGCTCAGTTCTGGTGGACTGACAAGTGTGAGGAGATCTTTCAGAAGCTCAAGTGAGCTTTGACTATAACTCTGATGTTCGTTTTGCCTACGGGTTCAGGTTCTTATACAGTTTACTATGACGCCTTGAGAGTTGGCCTTGAAGCGGTTTTGATGGAGGACAGTAGGGTGATTGCCTACGCGTCCAGATAGTTGAAGATGCACAAGAAGAATTATACAGTGCACGATCTTGAGCTAGCAGCTATTGTCCACGCCTTGAAGATTTGGCGTCACTATTTGTATGGAGTGCATTGTGAGATTTTCACTGATCACCGTAGTTTGCAGCATCTGCTTAAGCAGAAGGATCTGAATTTGCGTCAGAGGAGATGGTTTGAGCTTCTCAAGGATTATAACCTCACCATTCTATATCATCCAGGGAAGGCCAATGTAGTGGCTGATGCCCTGAGTCGCAGAGCGGAGGGTTTGGGGAGTCTAGCCTACCTTCCAGCAGCAGAGCGACCTTTAGCACTTGATGTTCATGATTTAGCAGGTTAGTTGGTAAGATTGGATCTATCAGAGCCCCCCCCCTCCTCCGAGTATTGGCTTGTGTAGCCTCCAAGTCTTCTCTTTATGATCAGATTAGAGCATGCCAGTATGATGATCCACACTTGCTCGCTCTTCAGGACAGGGTCCGTCGCGGTGATGCCAGGGATGTAGTTATTGGTGATGATGGGGTCATGAAGATGCATGGCCAGATTTGTGTGCCCAATGTGGATGGACTTCGAGATTTGATTCTATCTGAGGCCCATAGTTCGCGGTTTTCCATCCATCTGAGTGTCCCGAAGATGTACCCGGATCTGAGATAACATTAATGGTGGAGGCGGATGAAGAGGGATATTGTAGAGTTTGTGGCTCGGTGTCTCAAATGTCAGCAGGTCAAGTATGAGCACCATAGACCGGGGGGATTTCTTTAGAGATTAGATATTCTTGAGTGGAAGTGGGAGCGAATCACCATGGACTTTGTAGTTGGGCTCCCACAGACTTTGAGGAGGTTTGATGCTATATGGGTTATTGTGGATCGGCTAACCAAGTCCGTGCACTTCATTCCTATTGGTACTACTTATTCTTCGGAACAGTTAGCTGAGATTTATATCAGGGAGATTGCCCGATTGCTTGGGGTTCCAGTTTCTATCATTTCTGATAGAGGTACTCAATTAACATCTCAGTTCTGGAGAGCCGCGCAGAGGGAGTTAGGTAGTCAGGTTGAGTTGAGCACATCGTTTCATCCTCAGACCGACGAGCAGTCGGAGCGTACTATTCAGATTTTGGAGGATATGTTGCATGGCTGTGTCATTGATTTTTGGGGGTCATGGGACTACTCTGTGCCACTCGTGGAGTTTGCATATAATAATAGTTAACAGTCGAGTATCCAGATGGCCCCGTATGAGGTCTTATATGGTAGGAGGTGCAGATCTCCGATTGTTTGGTTTGATCCGGGTGAGGCTAGGCTATTGGGCACATATTTGGTTCAGGATGCGTTGGGTAAGGTGAAGTTGATTCAGGAGCGGCTTCACACGCCGCAGTCTAGGCAGAAGAGTTGCGGACTGGAAAGTCCGAGGTGTGTCTTTAATGGTTGGGAGAAGGTGCTGCTGAAGGTGTCACCCATGAAGGGTGTTATGAGGTTCGGGAAGAGGGGAAAGCTGAGTCCCCAGTTCATTGGGCCATTTGAGGCACTTCAGAGGATTGGGGAGGTGGCTTATAGATTTGCCTTGCCTCCCAGCTTATCGAGTATTAATCCGGTGTTCCATGCTTCGATGCTCCGAAAGTATATTGGTCACCCGTCTCATGTTTTGGACTTTAGCACGGTTCAACTCGAGGGTGATATGTCATATGTGGTAGAGCCATTGGCTATTTTGGGTCGTCATGTTAGAAAGCTGAGGTCTAAGGATATAGCTTCAGTAAATGTTCAGTGGAGAGGACAGCCGGTGGAGGATACCACCTGGGAGACCAAGCGGGAGACGCGGAGCAGATATCCTCACTTATTTGAGACTCCACGTACATTTCTAGACCAATTTGAGGACAAACATTTGTTTAATAGGGGGGGGGGGATGTAACGACCCGGCTGGTCGTTCCGTGAGATTAGCCCCGTTTCCCCCGTTTCTGCTTTATCATAGCTTGCTTATCCTATTTATGTTATGTTGGTTCGGGTTCAGAGTGGTCGTGGTGAAAACTGAGACACTTAGTCTCTTAGATTGGCTTAATAGTTGGAAAAGTCAACTGAGAGTTGACTTATTGGTAAACGAACTTGGAATGAGTATTTTATGGCTCATATAACTTAGTTAGGTGATTTGGGACTTAAGAGTGTGTTCGGAATGAAGTTTTGATGTCCGGTGTAGAATTAGGCTTGAATTGGCGAAAGTTATTTTTTGTGATTTCCAGTCGGCAGGGGAAAATAGGCTATCGAGGTCGAAATGGAATTCTGGAAGTTGGAGCAGGTTCATAATGTCATTTTGGATACGTGTGCAAATTTTCAGGATAATCAGATTTGGTTTGGATGGTTTCGGCATCCTTGGTGAAATTTAGAAGTTTCAAAGTTCATAGGCTTGAATTTGATGTGATTTTGGTGTTTTTGCATTGTTTTTGGTGTTCCGAAGGCTCGACTAAGATTGAATGAGGTTATGAGATGTGTTGGTATGTTTGGTTGGGGTCCCGAGGGGCTTGGGATTGATTTCGGATGGTTAACAGAGGTTTTGACTTAGTAATTTGCAGCAAAGCTACTGCTGGTGCCATTTTACTGGTGTGGCTGCACCAGCGGATGGGGAGCCGCATGTATGATGGCCGCAGGTGCGATGGTCCTTGCGAAGGTGCGGAAGAGGGGGACCTGGCCAAGGAGCGCAGGTGCGGACGCCTGGTCGCGCTTGCGAGCCCGCAGGTGCGAGATGAGGGCCGCAGGTACGGAAGTCCGGACTTAGGTCATTTTTGCAGGTGCACACCTGGGACCGCTGGTGTGGGTCCGCAGGTGCGGAAAACCTTCCGCAGGTGCGGTTTAACTAGGCAGGAACTATAAATATGTGCCTCCGCGAATTTTTGGCATTTCTCATCATTTTTGCATGCGGGTTGAGTCATTTTAAGAGCAATTTGGAGAAGGATTTTGAGGGTCTTTGGTGGAGATAAGTTTCTCGGACTATAAACTCAATTCTATGTTACTATGTGACGGATTAGGCTTGGAATTAGTGGATTAAATGGAATAAATTGGGTATTTAGGGCTTGGGAAATTAAGACTTATAATTAAAGAATTTAGGGGTTGTTTCTGGTTGGATTTTGATGCATTTTACATGTATAGACTCGGAAAAAGGATGGGGATTCTTGTGATGCGATTTTTATCGAATTTCGAGACGTGGGCCCGGGGCTCGGGTTTGGCCAATTTCAGTAATTGTGCCTAAAATTGATAGATTCGATTGGGACTTATTCCTTTAGCGTATATTAATAATGTTAATCTGGTTATGGTTAGAATTGGAGTAGTCGGGAGCCGATTCGAGAGGCAAGAGCATCGCGGATTAGTATTTGGGCCGGGTTAAGGTAAGTAATGACTGTAAATCTTGTCCTGAGGGTATGAAACTTCGGACTTCGTGTTTTCTCACTATTTTTAGAGTAGCGCACATGCCGGATGGAGAGTGTGTGGCGTGCACTGATTTTTGGATTTGGACTTGGTCCTCACCGCAGCAACTTTTGAGTTGCGTATTTTACTGTAAATTATATGTTAAATTGTGTTCTAAAACTATTGCTATATTTGGGCTGTAAGCCATGTTTGGGGCCTTGCGCCGACTTGTTTAGACCCCTTGGGGGCTTTTTTTACTGTTATTTCCTCACCGTGTTGAGTTATGATTTACACTCAGTCATATTATGCTTAACTATTTTTCGAAACTCAGCCTTATTTACACTATTTGAGTTATAAAATGATGTTTTGGGTCGAGTACCCCGTATTACTCATAGCCCGAGGGGCTTACTGAGAGTTTCTGAATGAGTGAGGCCGAGGGCCTGATTGTGAGGATATGAGATGCCACGAGGTGGCTTGATTTTAGCGCTTGGGCTGAAGGAGCCCCTCCGGAGTCTATACACACCACCAGTGAGTGCAAGTACCTACTGAGTGCGAGTGACGAGTGACGAGTGATTGGGAGGCATGAGTGACAATGAGGTTGCCCGAGGGGCTGATACTGAGTGATGTTCTGCCCGAGGGGAAATTTATGATTCATATTTTTTCCCGAGGGGCTATTTATGATTTATTTCATTTTACACTAAACTCTTCGAGTATTTTTATTTCCGAAGTTGTTGGAAAACACATTTTTCAAATGATTTTACTGAAATTTGTTTTTAAAGCGTGTTGATTTCAAATACATACATATATATATATATATATATATATATATATGTATATATATATAGACTGTTGGAAAGAAAGGTTGTGCTTATTGTGAACTATTGATTTGATCTTATGTGTTTCTTACTGCTTAGACTTGATTTATTTTCATTACTACTGAGTTGGCGTACTCACATTACTCCCTGCACCACTATGTGCAGATACAAGTGCTGATACCGAGCGTTAGTCATCTATTTTCGTGCGGAGCCGGACTCGGGACATAGAGGTAGTTGTTCAACGTCCGCAGCATCTCTGTTTTCCCTTTCTTATTTGGTACTTAGTTCTTTGTTCCGAGATTTTGTATTATGACAGTAGAATTTTTCGGTATGATTCTTAAATGCTCATGACATGTTGGCTCCGAATCTTGGGGATGGTTGTAGACTGTTTAGCTATTTTTTTTTTTTGCTTAAAAGATTAAGAAATTTATATACGTTTATGAAATTTTGAAAATGAGTTGGAAATTTTTAATAAGAACTGTAAGTATGTGAGTGTTGGCTAGCCTAGTTCCACGATAGGCGCCATCACGGCCGGTTTAGGATTTGGGATCGTGACACTGGCTCATCCTGACTGGAATCTGCTCACCATCTGGAGCTACTTGGGCTCGACTAACATTGTTCTAGCATGAGCATGAGCAGCTATAGGTAATGCTGCACGTGCTCCAGGCTCGACTCTAGCCCTGCCCCTGCATCAGTCTCTACCCCTAATAATGGCTACAACCTAGTGCTCTGGCTCTTGAATAATTGTAGCTGAAGCACTTGTTCTCACTGTTTTTGAGATAATAAGCGAGTAAAGGTTCAAATTTTAGGGTAAAACAAAGTCACACGATAGAGTAATAAAGAAACTAATTTTTCCTAACTATCTCGTAGCCTCTCGAAGATAAGTATATACGTCTCCATACCGATCCACAAGACTCTAATGAACAAGATCATGACTCGGGAGACCTATGAAACCTAAGGCACTTATATCAACTTGTCACGATCAAAAATCCCAACAAAGGGGCAGTGATGGCATCTAACACCACTTGCTAGGCAATGCAATAGTTAACAGTAAAAGAAGAAACAAAATTAAACATTTAACAATATTATATCATCAATAAAGAGTAAAAGCTCCAAAACTACATAAAAAGTCTAAAACCAATACAACTACCTAAACAACTCCCTAAGACTGGTGTCCCTGATTACATGAGCTCTAAAAAGTGTTAAATACAAAGTCTAAAATAAATAAAATATTTTCTGATAAAAATAAATAGTAGTAAAGGTAATGAAGGTGACTCAAGAGCCTGCCAACAGATGTACAGCACTACCTCGAGTCTCCCAAGTATCTATGCTAGGAACCTTTAGGAACTTCGTTGGTACTAACGACTGAATCTGCACAAGAAGTGCAAAAGTAAAATATGAGTACAACTGACCCTATATACTCAGTAAGTATCGGGCCTAACCTCGGCGAGGTAGTGACGAGGCTATGACAACACACTTACTTTATAAACCTGTACTGTTAATTAGCAAGAGAAATGTAAGAATAAATACGAAAAATAGTAAAATGATGAGTTAAAGGAAATAACGACCATGTTTCTCAAATGAAAAAACCAAACATTTTCGACAACTCAACCACATAGGATAAAACAATATCCACGAAACAATATCCAAATCCACAAAGGAAAAAAATATCCCAAATTAAACACAAGATTTCATATCATGTCCATTGCAGTGAACAACCCAATACAACATAATATTGTTGCAGCGAGCAACCAGATCCAATGGCCATACTAATGCAGCAAGCAACTCGGTCCACTTATAACAATATTGCGGCGAGTAACCTGATCCATCATACAAAATCATATGGATCACAAACAAGCAATAAACACGGAAAAGTGCATAATATAGTATCAAAGAGAATGGACAAGCATAATTCATTATAGGAAAAGATGAACATGACCAAGGTGTGATCGTCATTTCAATATTCTAAGCCAATCTTACTCATATACCTCAACAATGACCAAAACATGACTACTAACAAATAGATAATCAAGTAGTCACACAATCCAATATAGCATAAGGGAATAATGCATGGAATAAGCATAAACATTAACAAAGCTAATTCTAACAGCATGCTTTAAACCATGAAAAGTGCATATACACTCATTAACATGTACACCACCCCCAACACGTTTAGCATATATAAAGTAAAATATATACAACCTAATTCGCACCGATCAAAGGTAACCAAGATAATTACTTCTTTCTGAAAGAATTTCAACAATCCAATATTGTTTTTTCTCTAAGACAAGTCTCCATCCAAAAAACTCGAATCTAGTCAAATAATACTTAAATAAGTCAAAGAAAGCTTAAGGAACCCTCATAATACTAAAAAGGTTTGATCTTTATCATACTTGAAAAAGTCAACAAAAAGTCAACCGGAGCCTACATGGTCGAACACTTAAATCAAGACCAAATCCTAATTACTCATTCTTCCACGAGTCCAAATATGTAATTAGTTTCAATATCTGACGTCAAATTGAGGTCTAAATCTCCAAAATTAACTATCTTAACTTACTACCCAAAATAGTATTTGTACCCTTTGAAATCGTATATTTAGGGGTGAAAATCTATAGAATATTACGGAATTAAATCAAAAGTAAGTTAAAATCACTAACATTTGATGCTGGGATAAAAAACTCTTTAAAATTCGCCTCCATTCGAAGTCAAGGTCTCAAAAATGGTGGAAAGTGAGATAATCACGAAATCCCTTCTCCTTTTCTCAACCTCGGATACCGAAAGGTGCAATACATCCCTCGCAGAAGTGATATCGCAGAAGTGATATCGCAGGCGTGGCAGAGTAGGCTCGGGGGCTAGTGTGCGTCGATGCAGATGTCGCAGGCACGAGCCTTCCTGTGCAAGTGCGACATTCGCATCTGAGACCCTGTTCGCACAAATGCGATGACCTCCAGTGTTGAGCCACTATGAAAAGGCGAGCTAACACTATGAAGGTGTCGCCTCGCACCTGCTCTCCACAGCATCGCAAATGCGACACTGCCTGGCTCCCCCTATTCTTGATGTTGCGATGTAACCCACGCATGGGCGTCATCGCACCTGTGCACCTTTCCCTAGAAGGTGCGACTTCTACATATACTCCCCTTCCTTGCTGATGCGAACCAACCCATGCAGGGGCCAGCTCGCACTTACGCAATTGGCCATTACAGGGGCAATAGCTGCAGCACGAACAAATCAGCAGCATTCAAATTTAGGAACACTACTAGAAATTCGCTAAAAACCGACCAAGATGTACCGACCAACGTTGGTCGGTCAGAAAAAGCGACCAAAAACCGTCCAGCTTGGACGGAAACAGGAAACAAATATTTTACATATTTTAAAAATAAATACCGAGCAAACTTGGTCCATAAATTGGTCAACAAGTTGACTAAGCTGGTCAGACTTGCTTAGTTGAAGAAAATTTTTAATTACCGACCAACTTTGGTCGGTACTGTGGACCTAATTTATTAAATTTTAAGAATTATATTATTATTTAAAATTTTTAATAAAATTTAAAGAAGTTATATATAAAATTACCGACCAAAGTTGGTCGGTTAATGCAGGGGAAGCATTTACCGACCAACTTTGGTCGGTATATTTTATTTACTGGAAATAACCAATCAAAGATGGTCGGTTGTTAGGTCAACATTGGTCAAACTTTTGAATCACTTTTATATTTACTATCTAAATAATATAAATGTAATCCGTTAACACTTTTATAATATAAAAAATGAATACACTAACATATACTATAACATGTTATATATGTAGTTAAAGTATTACAATGAAGTGCACGCGTGTGTGTGTATGTATATAGGTATATATATATATATATATATAAAAGAACACGAAGCGCCATGACCACAAGGTTGGGTTCTTTTAGGGATAAACTTGTGAAGATCCTAATTAGTATATATAATTTATCATCAAATATATCTATTTGTAAATTGATTCATGAACTTATAACTTACTTGGATGCATCGGTGAATATTGAAAATAAAATGTTTGACCTATATCAATTAATAATAAAAACAAAACGTCTCGACCTATATCGATTAATCTATGTCATGCACTATTAGTGATGAACGAATGAAAAAGAAGTTATTAGCATCAATTACAATATAGTGTATGTTTGTGAGAAATTGCTCATCAACTAATTATAAGTTAGAAAATTTACTTAGATAGATTCTATTATAATTTATTAAAAGTAAATAGTTAATATAATTATTTATAAAGATTATGCTTATGGTTTATAACTATTTATAACAATTGTATAGTTAAATAAAATAATGCTTATAGTTTATAATATTTTTTTTATAGTTTATAATATTTTAAGAAAAAAAACACACACAAAAAAAAATAAACGGTCAACACTTAGTGTACCGACCAAAATTAGCGACCAACTTTGGTCGGTAATTCCAAAATTATATCTGAAATACGGGATTCCCCCTATTTCTCTTATATTTCTTCTCCAAATTTCCCCTAACTCCTCAATCAATACCTTCCCCTCTCCTTCCCTATTTCCCTCACACAAATCCTATTCCCCACCCCGCGTCGCCACCGCCCAGCTGCCGCCGCCACCGTCGCCGCCGCCACTATCGCTGCTAGCCACTGCCCACCTTCCGCCTCTCCTTCTCCACCTCCTAAAAATTCTAGGTTTGAATTACAACTTATTTATTTTGTGTATAAACCTAATGTTTTTTAATTAGTTATGAATTAGTTAATTAGTGTTTCAATTGATTGTTTAACATTGCATTTTATTGAAATCTAGGGTTTAGGTCTTGTTTTAATTGAATTGATTACATATGGTATAAATTGAATGTTTGAGTTTGCGTTGTCTTGAATAGTTTAGTTAGAATTGAATATTAACTTGGGATTGAATATAGTTTTTAGGATTTGTTCTTGTGAATCGAACTTTTAGGGTATGAGTTGAACTTTTAGGATATAAATTAGACTTTTAGTTTATGTTTAAACTCGTATGATATGAATTGAACTTTTAGTTTTTAGGAATTGTTGAACTTTTGTTCTTGTGAATTGAACTTTTAGGATATGAATTGAATTTGTAAGATATAAATTGAACATTTTGGATATGAATTGAACTTTTAGGATATAAATTGAACTTTTAGTTTATGTTTAAACTCGTAGGATATAAATTGAACTTTTAGTTTATGTTTAAACTCGTAGGATATGAATTGAACTTTTAGTTTTTAGGATTTGTTCTTGTGAATTGAACTTTTAGGATATGAATTGAATTTGTAGGATATAAATTAAACCTTTTCGATATGAATTGATCTTTTAGGATATAAATTGAACTTTTTGTATGTTTAAACTCGTAGGATATAAATTGAACTTTTAGTTTATGTTTAAACTCGTAGGATATGAATTGAACTTTTAGTTTTTAGGATTTTTTCATGTGACTTTTAGGATATTAATTGAACCTTTTGGATATGAATTAAACTTTTTAGGATATAAATCGAACTTTTAGTTTATAATTAATTGTATTTAATATAATTTAATTTTTGGTATAATTAGGAAAAAATAATTATCTTGAATTAACTAAAAAGGAATTAATTAATTTATAATTGTAGAATAAATTAATTTGTTCTTATTTCATTTGTATAGATGGAACATCGTACTTGGATGTATAATAGGAATTATCCTAATCGACGGGGATTGCGAGAGGATTTTGTAGAAGGGGTTGATGACTTTATTAGACATGCAATGTCACTTCCACCATACCAAAGTGAAGGAGTAATTATGTGCCCTTGTGTTAGGTGCGATTGTATGAAGTTTAAAAAATTGGAGGAAGTTAAGCTTCATCTATATAGGAAGGGGTTTATAGAGAATTACTTTGTGTTGACTAATCATAGAGTGATCGATGGTAGCTGTGGGATACTTCATAACATGGTTGTTGGTGAAAGTAGTAGGTAGTTGGAGAATACAAATCTTGATTCGAGAATTCAGGATATGGTTGCGGATGCTTTTTGGATGCACTTCGAGGGTGAGCCCAATGAAAATGTTGAACAAACTCCTAATGATGAGGCAAAATGTTTTTATAAACAGTTAGAGGAAGCTAGTCGTCCACTACGTGAAGGAAGTCCGCACTTTGAGCTGTCTGTTGCAGTTAGATTACTAAGTATTAAATCTGACTGGAATATTTCTTAAGCAGCCATGGACTCTTTCATTGACCTTATGAGTGAACTAGTTGACCCTAATATCAACTCACCGTGTGATTTCTATAAGGCAAAGAGATTGGTTTCTAAGTTGGGACTTTCGTCAATGAGAATCGATTGTTGTGAAGATTGTTGCATGTTATATTATAAAGATGATGCAACTTTAGATAGTTGTAAATTTTGCAAAAATCCTCGTTTCAAGAGGATTTCCAGCGGGAATATGGTCGTTTGAAGACGCTGCATTATTTACCTCTTATACCTAGGCATTCCCCCCTTTAAGCCTCTTTTCACACCATAACTCTTGGTCGGAATCCTTTCAATATTGTAACTGTTGTTACCTTCTATCATGCATCCTGTACGAATATCACCTTGTAAATGCGCCTATGCGACTCTTCTCTCCTTTTTCCTTCAGCTTCTAGCCCATATCTAGGCCTCACTTTGTTAACATATACAAAGCTTGACAAGATGTCCCTCTGGGCATCTATAGGTATACTGAAGTCCTTCGCTCGGTACTTTGTCGAACTTACGAATATTGCTATATCTTGTTTCATAGACCCAGTTATCTATATGTATAACTTTACATCATCTAGATAGGTCATACTATAGCGTAACCCTTACTTCGATTTATCATTACTGAGGTCTGCTACCAAACTTCAGGTTACATTCGTTGCTTATCCCATTTGTATAAATCTATATCTTTTAATACTTCTTCATTATTGTTCATCTTAAGAATAACAGCCTACTCTCACCTCATACTTTGTGACTTTTTGTAACGACCCGACCTGTTGTTCCGTAAGATTTACTCCATTTCCCCTATTTCTACATATGTTAAGTATCTCTACCTTGTTTTTGATGTGTTGGATCAGTTGGTTTGGGTCCGGAGTAGTTATGGTGAAGTTTAGTCATTTAGCCTTCTAAAGTAGCCTAATAGTTGAGGAAGTCAACTGAGAGTTTCTTATTGGTAAACGACCTCGGAATGCGTATTTTATGGCTCGAATAGCTTCATTAGGTGATTTGGGACTTAGGATTGTGTTCAAATTTTTTTTTCGTGATGTCCGGTGTAGAATTAGGCTTGAATTGGCGAAAGTTAGTTTTGGCTATTTCCGGTCGGCAGTGGAAAATAGGCTATCGGGGTCGAAATGGAATTCCGGAAGTTGGAATAGTTTCGTAATGTCATTTCGGATATGTCTGCAAAATTTCAAGTTAATCGAAGGTGTTTTGGTTGGTTTCGGCATAGTTGGCAAATTTAGAAGTTTCAAAAATTTTAGGCTTGAATTTGATGTAAATTTGGTGTTTTCGTGTTATTTTTGGTGTTTCGAGGGCTCTACTAAGTTTGAATGATGTTATGGGATATGTTGGTATGTTTGGTTGAGGTCCCGAGGGCCTCAAGATTGATTTCAGATGGTTGACAGGAAATTGGAGTGATTTTTGGAAAAATCTGCTGTGCTAGTTTGCTGGTGTTTTCGCACCTGCGGAATGGGGAGGTCGCAGGTGTGAGTTTTGCCTGTATAGGAGAGGTCCGCATGTGCGAGGATTTTTGTCGCACCTGCAACGGAAAGTTGGTCGCAAGCGCGAGAATGGGCCAGTTAAGTGAATTTCGCAGGTGCGCACCGTGGGACCGCAAGTGCGGAAATGACTGTGTAGAAAAGTATAAGAAAGACCCCCTCCGCAAAATTTATTAAGTTTTCATCAATTTGCATGCGGGAGGAGTCCATTGAAGGTGGTTTTGAAAGGGGGATTTTCAGGTTCTTCAGCAAAGGTGAGTTCTTTGATTTGTTAATCTCGTTCCTATGCTATTTTAATGAGATTAGGCTTGAAAATTTAAGGATTTGGGTAAGAAAAGTTGGAAAATCGGAGGAAGGAATTGGGATTTCTTTTGAGGTTTTGGAATGGCAATTGTTGTCCGATTTTGGTGTTCCTGGTATGTATAGGATCGGGGGACGATGAGGTTTCTAATGATGTAAAAATTATTGAATTTCGAGATGTGGGCCTGGGGCTCGGGTTTGGCCGAACTTCAAGATTTTTGATTTAATTGATAATTTTCGATTGGGTTGTGTTCCTTGAATATATATTAATAATGTTGAATTGGTTTTGGCTAAATTCGGAGCAATCGTTAGTCAATTTGAGGGGCAAAGGCATAGCGTACTAGTGTCGCGGCCCGGTAGAGGATTGGACTAGGTCCTCTCCGCGGCAACTAATGAGTTGCATATTTACTCAAAATCTTATGTTAAATTATTTTCTAAAGCTTTGTGTAATATTTGGGCTATGAGCCATGTTTGGGGCCTAGTGCCGATTTGTTTTAGCCCCTTGAGGACTACTTTACTGATATTCTGACTACTTGAAACTATGATTTTACACTCAGTCTCCTTGTGATATTGTTGACACTCCTATCTGATGATATTACTTTTTATTGAAATGCTATTTTCGGGTCGAGAACCCCGTTTTACTTATGGCCCGAGTGGCATGTTGAGAGTGTCTGACTGAGTGCGACCGAGGGCCAACGTTGTGAGGATATTTATGATATGAGACAGGCCGAGAGCCTGAGAGCGATTGAGCCAATTTGGGCTGGACTAGGTCCTCTCCGCGGCAACTAATGAGTTGCATATTTACTCAAAATCTTATGTTAAATTATTTTCTAAAGATTTGTGTAATATTTGGGCTATGAGCCATGTTTGGGGCCTAGTGCCGATTTGTTTTAGCCCCTTGGGGACTACTTTACTGATATTCTCACTACATGAAACTATGATTTTACACTCAGTCTCCTTGTGAAATTGTTGACACTCCTATATGATGATATTATTTTTTCTTGAAATGAAATACTATTTTCGGGTCGAGAACCCTGTTTTACTTATGGCCCGAGTGGCATGTTGAGAGTATCTGACTGAGTGCGAGCGAGGGCCAATGTTGCGAGGATATTTATGATATGAGACAGTCCGAGAGCCTGAGAGCGATTGATGCCATGATTTGGTTGTTTATTTAGCGCTTGGGCTGAAGGAGCCCCTCCGAAGACGGAGTCTGTACACACCCCCAGTGAGCGCAGGTACCTACTGAGTGCGAGTGCCGAGTGACGAGTGATTGGGAGGCATGAGTGACTGTGAGGTGCTGAGTGATTGATTATGAGTGACTGTGAGGTGCTGAGTGGCTGGTTATGAGTGACTGGGAGGCATGCCCGAGGGGCTGATTATGATAAATGTTTTGCCTAAGGGGCTACAGATGATTCATTCTAAGCTCATGTATTATGTTTTTTCCCAAGGGGCCTCTATATGATTCATTTCATTTTTATGCTAGACCTCTCGGTTGAAGTTGTTGAAAAATATATATATTGTTAAAGGGTTTTCGGAAGTTGATTTTTAAGGCATGACAATTTCATACATCTATGTTATACTATTTAAAAGTAAAGTTGTGCCTCCTGTGATATGATGACATTGATTTTATATGGTTCTTGCTGCTCAGACCTGATTTATTTTAATTATTACTTAGTTGGTGTACTCACATTACTCCCTGCACCTCTATGTGCAGATTTAGGAGCAGAAATCGAGCATTAGCCTTTATTCCGCAGCAGAGCCAGATTGGCGGGATATAGAGGTAGCTGTCCAGCGTCCGCAACATCTCTGATTTACCCTCCCTGTTGTATCTTCATTTCATTCGGAGGTTTTGTATCATAACAGTATATTATGACTTTTTCTTCTAGATGCTCATGACACGTTGGCTCCGGGTATTGGGGTTACCAGTATTGTATTATGATGACCTACTTTATTTTCGTAGCTTCTGTATATTTATAAAATGCTCAGATTTTGGAAATGGGTTCTTAACAGAAATCGTGAACATGTGATATATTGGCTATCCTAGTTCCACGATAGGCGTCATCATGGCCCGCTTAGGATTTGGGGTCGTGACAGTTTGGTATCAAAGCATTAGGTTACATAGGACGTGACGGTCATGAGAAGGTTTAGTAGAGTATTGCGTATCGGTACGGAGACGTCTGTACATATCTTCGAGAGGCTGCCGAACTTTTACGAAACATTCTATCTTTATTGAACTCTTTCGTGCTGGTCTACTGATTCCTGAAATCTGAACTTACATTGTTTCATTCTTTCACAGACGGTGAGGCCACGCCGCACCGATCAGAGCAACCAGTCACCGGCTAGATCAGCGAGAGGTCGAGGCCGCGGTCGAGGTTGTGGTAGAGGTAAGGGGCCAGCCCGCGCAGCAGCTAGGGTAGTACCTCAGGCTCCACCTATCGATCTTGATCAATTTCCCACCGATGGGGTCCCATCGGGACAGGCTCAGGCACCAGCATTGCCTATGGTTATTCCGGGTCTTCAGGAGGCCCTATATCAGATATAGACAGTATGCACTAGTTTGGCTCAGGCAGTCACCATGTCTTCTACTGCCACTGCAGCTCAGGCCGGGGGAGGCAATCAGACTCCAGCTGCACAGGCACCTGATCAGGCTGCACATGGTATTCAGACACCGGGGGCAGCCCCAGCTCAGCCGGTTGCTCTGGTCTAGGATTATGTGGTCCCTGTTATGCCTGAGGACGAGCAGCGTAGGTTGGAGAGATTCAATAGACTTCAGCCTCCGACTTTCAGCGGTATAGAGGGTGAGGACGCCCAGGGATTTCTAGATAGGTGCCAGAGGATCCTGCGTACCGCGAGTATTTTGGAGACCAGTGGGGTCTCATTTGCTACATTTTAGTTTGCGGGTGCTGCCTTTACATGGTGGGAGTCGCTCGAGAGGCGTAGACCGGTTGGTTCAGCACCTCTTACGTGGCGGCAGTTCTCTACGATCTTTTTGGAGAAGTATGTTCCTCAGTCCCATAGAGAGGAGCAGTGCAGGCAGTTTGAGCAGCTGCGCCAGGGAGAGTTATCAGTTACTCAGTACGAGATGAGATTTTCCGAGTTGGCTAGGCATGCCTCTCAGATTGTCCCTACTGATAGGGAGAGGCTGAGGAATTTTATGGATGGTCTTTCTTATCAGCTTCGGTAGCTTATGACTCGGGAGAGAGTATCGGGTGCTTCATTCGAGCAGATTATTGACATAGCTCGAGATATCGAGTCTGTTCGCCGCCAGGAGCGGGAGTAGAGGGAGGCTAATAGTCCTCGTGGTTCAGGACAGTGGTGCTCCCTTCAGGGGACAGTTTCAGCAGGGTAGGGGTCGTTCATTCAGGCCTCCTCAGTTAGGCCGCGCAACTTATAGTGGTGCATCTTGGGGGCAGGGTCCCCGTGGTTCTTCATTAGGCCGTACTTATTTCGGTGCTCTCCCAGCTCAGAGTGAAACTCGAGCACCTCCAGTCCAGGGTTCTTCTATGCATGAGTCTTCTAGTGGCTGTTCAGGTGCTAGGGGTTTCTATCAGTCCCCACCTCCACCTCCGGGGAGTTGCTTTGAGTGTGGAGAGTTCAGGCACATGTGGAGGCAGTGTCCCCGCCGTTTCGGTGGATCTTCTCAGCAGAGGGGCCAGACCTCGACTTCTGCTCCAGTCACTTCACCACCTGACCAGGCAGCCAGGGGTGGTGGTCAGTCAGCCAGAGGCCGCCCTAGAGGGGGAGGTCGAGCAGGGGGAGGTCAGGCTCGTATGTATGCATTTCCAACGAGGATGGATGCTATGGCCTCAGATGTTGTGATTGTAGGTATTGTTTCAGTCTGTTGTCGTGATGCCTTAGCTTTATTTGACCCTAGTTCTACATATTCCTATGTTTCTTCATATTTTGCTGGTTTTCTGAATATGCCCCGTTAGTCTCTAGTTAACTTTGTTCGTGGGTCGACTCTGGTGGGCGATACTGTCTTTGTGGACCATGTGTATTGGTCGTGCATTATATCTATTGGTGGTCTAGAGACCCGAGTGGACCTACTATTACTCAGCATGGTCGATTTTGACGTGATATTGGGCATGTATTGGTTATCTCCGTGCCATGATGTTCTTGATTGTCACGCTAAGACCGTGACCTTAGCTATGCTAGGGTGTCCGAGGGTTGAGTGGAGAGGTTCTTCCGAGTATATGCCTAGTAGGGTGATTTCTTACCTGAAGGCTTAGCGCATGGTTGAGAAAGGGTGTTTATCTTATTTGGCCTTTGTGAGGGATGTCGGTTGTGAGACTCCCGCTATTGATTCAGTTCCTATGGTCCGTGATTTTCCGGATGTGTTTCCTGCAGACCTTCTAGGCATTCCACCTGACATGGATATTGATTTTGGTATTGACCTGGTGTCAGGCACTCAGCCTATTTCTATTCCACCATATTGTATGGCGCCAGCGGAGCTAAAGGAATTTAAGGAGCAGGTTCAGGAGCTCCTAGACAAGGGGTTCATTCGGCCTAGTGTTTCACCTTGGGGTGCACCGGTGTTGTTCATTAAGAAGAAGGATGGGTCCATGCGTATGTGTAGTGATTATCGGCAGTTGAATAGGGTTACAGTGAAGAACCAGTATCCCTTGCCCCGTATTGACTATTTGTTTGACTATCTTCAGGGAGCCAGAGTGTTTTCCAAGATTGATTTGAGATCTGGGTACCATCAATTGAGGTTTTGGAATTCTGATATTCTGAAGACTGCTTTCAAGACCAGGCATGGTCAGTTCTTGGTTATGTCATTTGGGTTGACAAATGCCCCAGCTGCGTTCATGCAGTTGATGAACAGCGTGTTTCAGCCTTATCTTGATTCCTTCGTCATTGTGTTCATTGATGACATCCTGGTTAATTCTCGAAGCCAGGAAGAGCATGCTCAGAACTTGAGGGTTGTGTTGCAGAGATTGAGGGAGGAGAAGCTTTATG
Organism: Nicotiana paniculata; assembly: GCA_005239505.1. NCBI lineage: Eukaryota > Viridiplantae > Streptophyta > Magnoliopsida > Solanales > Solanaceae > Nicotiana > Nicotiana paniculata. Next base: position 20,346 of record ML366538.1, read on the forward strand.
CGAAATTCTCCAAGTGTGAGTTCTAGCTAGGATCGGTAGCTTTCCTAGAGCACGCGGTGTCTATTGGGTGGATTCAGGTTGATCCAAAGAGGATAGAGGCGGTGCAGAGTTTGCCCAGACCGTCCTAAGCTACAGAGATTAGGAGTTTCCTTGGTTTGGCGGGATATTACCCTCTTTTTATGGAGGGATTCTCTTCAATAGCTTCGCATTTGACCAGATTGACCCAGAAGGATGCTCTATTCAGATGGTCTGATGAGTGTGAGGAGAGCTTTCAGAAGCTCAAATCAGCATTGGCTACAACTCCATTACTAGTTTTGAATGCTGTTTCGGGTTCTTACATAGTTTATTGTGATGCTTCCAGAGTTCGCTTGGGAGCGGTAGTGATGCAGGATGGTAGGGTGATTGCCTATGCGTCCAGACAGTTGAAGGTGCATAAAAGAATTATCTAGTGCACGATCTTGAGTTAGCTGCCATTGTCCATGCCTTGAAGATTTGCGGCATTATTTGTATGGAGTGCAGTGTGAGATTTTTACTGATCATCGCAGTATGCAGTATCTGCCGAGGCATAAGGACTTGAATTTGCGTCAGAGGAGATGGTTGGAGCTCCTCAAAGATTATGACTTCGCTATCCTATATCATCCGGGGAAGGCCAATGTAGTGGCCGATGCCTTTAGTCGTAGAGCAGAGAGTTTGGGGAGATTAGCTTACCTTCCAGTAGCAGAGCGGACATTAGCCCTCGATGTTCAGGCCTTAGCATGTCATTTGGTGAGATTGGATATATAAGAGCCTCCACGGGTGTTGGCTTGTGTAGCCTCCAGGTCTTCTCTTTACGATGAGATTAGAGCATGCCAGTATGATGACCCACATTTGCTTGTTCTTCAGGACAGGGTACGTCGCGGTGATGCCAGATATGTGGTTGTTGGTGATGATGGGGTCATGAGGATGCAGGGCCGGATTTGCGTGCCGAATGTAGATGGACTTCGAGATTTGATTCTAGAAGAGGCTCATAGTTCGCGGTATTCCATCCATCCGGGTGCCGCAAAGATGTATCGGGATTTGAGGCAGCATTATTGGTGGAGGAGAATGAATAAGGATATTGTGGAGTTTGTGGCTCGGTGTCTCAACTTTCAGCAGGTCAAGTATGAGCACCAGAGACCGGGTGGATTGCTTCAGAGGTTTGATATTCCGGAGTGGAAGTGGGAACGGATCGCCATGGACTTCGTAGTTGGACTCCCACGAACTTCAAGGAGATTTGATGCTATATGGGTATAGTGGATCGGCTGACAAAGTCCACGCACTTCATTCATGTTGGTACTACGTATTCATCGGAGAGGTTAGCTGAGATTTATATCAGGAGATTGTGTGTTTGCATGGGGATCCAGTTTCTATCAATTCCGATAGAGGCACTCAGTTCACGTCCCAGTTTTGGAGAGCCGTGCAGAGAGTGTTGGGTACTCAGGTTTAGTTGAGCAGAGCGTTTCATCCTCAGACCGACGGGCAGTCATAGCGTACCGTTCAGATTTTGGAGGACATGTTACGTGCTTGTGTGATTGACTTTGGTGGTTCATGGAATCAGTTTCTGCCACTAGCGGAGTTTGCATATAAGAACAGCTATTAGTCGAGCATTCAGATGGCTCCGTATGAGGCTTTGTATGGTAGGAGGTGTAGCTCTCCGGTTGGTTGGTTTGAGCCAGGCGAGGCTAGGCTATTGGGCATAGACTTGGTTCAGGATGCTTTGAGTAAGACAAAGTTGATTCAGGAGCGGCTTCGCACGGCGTAGTCTAGGCAGAAGAGTTATGCGGACCGGAAGGTCCGAGATGTGTCTTCATGGTTGGGGATAAGGTGTTGCTGAAGGTATCACCCATGAAGGGTGTTATGAGATTCGGGTAGAGATGAAAGCTGAGTACCAGGTTCATTGGACCATTTAAGGTACTTCAGAAGGTTGGGGAGATGGCCTATAGGCTTGCTATGTCTCCCAGTTTATCGAGTATTCATCCAGTATTCCATGTTTCGATGCTCCGTAAGTATGTTGGCGACCCTTCCCATGTTTTGGACTTCACCACGGTTCAGCTCGAGGGTGATATGTCATATGAGGTAGAGCCAGTGGCTATTTTGGGTCGTCAGGTCAGGAAGCTGAGGTCTAAGGATATAGCTTCAGTGAAGATTCAGTGGAGAGGGCAGCCGGTAGAGGATGCCACCTAGGAGACCGAGCGGGAGATGCGGGACATATATCCTCACTTATTCGAGGCTCCAGGTATGTTTCTAGACCTGTTCGAGGACGAACGTTTGTTTAAGAGGGGGAGGATGTAACGACCTGACCGATCGTTCCGTAAGATTTACCCCATTTCCCCTATTTCTGCATTTGTTAAGTATCGCTATCTTGTTTTTGATGTGTTGGATCAGTTGGTTTGGGTCCGGAGTAGTTATGGTGAGAGTTTAGGCATTTAGCCTTTTAAAGTATCCTAATAGTTGAGGAAGTCAACTGAGAGTTCACTTATTGGTAAACGACCTCGGAATGCGGATTTTATGGCTCAAATAGCCTTGTTAGGTGATTTGGGACTTAAGAGTATGTTCAGAATTTTTTTTCGTGATGTCTGGTGTAGAATTAGGCTTGAATTGGCAAAAGTTAGTTTTCGGCGATTTTCGGTCAGCAGTGGAAAATAAGCTATCGGGGTCGGAATGGAATTCCGGAAGTTGGAACAGTTTCGTAATATCATTTCGGATAAGTTCAATAAATTTCAGGTTAATCGGAGGTGTTTTGGTTGGTTTCGGCGTAGTTGGCAAATTTAGAAGTTTCAAAATTTTTAGGCTTGAATTTGATGTAAATTTGGTTTTTTCGTGTGTTTTTGATGTTTCGAGGGCTTGACTAAGTTTGAATGATGTTATGGGATATGTTGGTATGTTTGGTTGACGTCCCGAGGGCCTCGAGATTGATTTCGGATGGTTGATGGGAAGTTGGAGTGATTTTTGGAAAAATATGCTATGCTGGTTTGCTGGTGTTTTCGCACCTGCGGAAGGGGAGTCGCAGGTGCGATTACGCAGTAGCGGAACGGGAGGTCGCAAGTGCGAGTTTTTCCTGTGTAGGAGAGGTCTGTAGGTGCGAGGATTTTTGTCGCACCTGCGATGTCGCAGGTGCGAAAAATTGGTCGCAGGCGCGAGAATTGGCCAGTTAAGTGAGTTTCGCAGGTGCGCACCCTGGGACCGCAGGTGCGGCCAATTGTCCGCATGTGCAGAAATGACTGTGCAGAACAGTATAAAAAGGACCCCCTGTGCAAAATTTATTAAGTTTTCATCAATTTACATGCGGAGGAGTTCATTGAAGGTGGTTTTGAGAGGGGATTTCCAGGTTCTTCAGCAAAGATGAGTTCTTTGATTTTTTAATCCCGGTTCCTATGCTATTTTATTGAGTTTAGGCTTGAAAATTTAAGGATTTGGGTAAGAAAAGTTGGAAAAATGGGAGGAAGGAATTGGGATTTCTTTAGAGGTTTTGGAATGGCAATTGTAGTCCGATTTTGGTGTTCTTGGTATGTATAGAATTCCCCCGAGGACGAGATTTCTAATGATGTAAAAATTATTGAATTCCGAGATGTGGGCCCGGGGCTCGAGTTTGGCCAAACTTCGAGATTTTTGATTTAATTGATAATTTTTAATTGGGTTGTGTTCCTTGAGTATATATTAATGACGTTGAACTGGTTTTGGCTAGATTCGGAGCAATCGGGAGCCAATTTGAGGGGTAAAGGAATAGAGGACTAGTGTCGCGGCCCGGTAGAGGTAACTAATGGTCTTAAATATTGTTCTGATGGTATGGAACCCCGAACTACATATTTTCTTACTGGAAATTGGAATGGCGCACATGTCGGATGACGAATATGTGGCGCGTACTGATTTTTGGATTAAACTAGGTCTTCTTCGCGGCAACTAATGAGTTACATATTTACTCAAAATCTTATGTTAAATTATGTTCTAAAGATTTGTGTTATATTTGGGCTATGAGCCATGTTTGGGGCCTAGTGCCGATCTGTTTTAGCCCCTTGGGGGCTACTTTACTTATATTTTCACTACTTGAAACTATGATTTTACACTCAATCTCCTTGTGAAATTGTTGACACTCCTATATGATGATATTACTTTTTCTTGAAATGAAATACTATTTTCGGGTCGAGAACCTCGTTTTACTTATGGCCCGAGTGGCATGTTGAGAGTGTCTGACTGAGTGCGGCCGAGGGCCAACGTTGTGAGGATATTTATGATATGAGACAGGCTGGGAGACTGAGGGCGATTGATGCCATGATTTGGCTATTTATTTAGCACGTGGGCTGAAGGAGCCTCTCCGAAGACGGAGTCTGTACACACACCCAGTGAGTGAATGTACCTACTGAGTGCGAGTGCCGAGTGCCCAGTGACGAGTGATTGGGAGGTATGAGTGACTGTGAGGTGCTGAGTGATTGGTTATGAGTGATTGTGAGGTGCTGAGTGGCTGATTATGAGTGCCTGAGAGGCATGCCCGAGGGGCTGATTATGATACATGTTTTGCCCAAGGGGCTACAGATGATTTCACTACTTTCATTCTAAGCTTATATAATATGTTTTTGCCCGAGGGGCCTCTATATGATTCATTTCATTTTTATGCTAGACCTTTCGGTTGAAGTTATTGAAAAATAGATATATTGTTAAAGGGTTTTCGGAAGTTGATTTTTAAGGCATGACAATTTCATACATCTATGTTATACTATTTGAAAGTAAAGTTGTGCCTCCTGTGATTTGATGAAATTGATTTTATATGGTTCTTGCTGCTCAGACCTGATTTATTTTCATTACTATTGAGTTGGTGTACTCACATTAATCCATGCACCTCTGTGTGCAGATTCAGGAGCAGACATCGAGCATTAGCCTTTATTCCGCAGCAGAGCCAGATTGGCGGGATATAGAGGTACTTCTCCAGCGTCCACAACATCTCTGGTTTTCCCTTCCTGTTGTATCTTCATTTCATTCAAAGGTTTTGTATCATGACAGTATATAATGACTTATTCTTCTAGATGCTCATGACACGTTGGCTCCGGGTTTGTGGGTTGGCAGTATTGTATTATGATGACCTACTTTAGTTTCGTAGCTTCTGTATATTTATGAAATGCTCAGATTTTGGAAATGGGGTTTTAAAAGAAATTGTGAACATGTGACATATTGGCTAGCCTAGTTCCACGATAGGCGCCATCACGGCCGGCTTAGGATTTGGGGTCGTGACACTTCCATTGTTGATTCACCTTAATGTTGATCTATCATCTACCACTGATAACTTGATCTCCTATGTAACATTGCCGCTAGGGCTCACGTCTCATTGGGGACATCTGGTGTAATTAGAACCTAGGGGCGACATTATACTTCCATAACCGTATTTCATAGTATCCCAATGTGATTTACCTTATGTGGGTATTTTAATCCTGTACATTTCATGAAATTGTTACTCAATCGAAGGCCCAAACGTCATCCTTCATCTATCACAATTACACCCTCATTCTACTACAACGGTAGCATTCCATCTCTTCTAAATGCTACTAGTCGTGAACTCATTCAGGACTAGAGAAACCATTATCTCTCTTGTTTTCATGGGCTTAATCATGTACTTATACATTTCTTGTCACCTCATCACTCGCCCTTTCTTATCCCATTCCTGTCATAAAACCTTGTCGCTTTACAACTTTAACTTGCGACCGATACATATCTATTTATACTACTCACAAACTCCCTTCAACTTGCTTGAACCATAGATTTACTTATGTTATTCGAGAACATCAAGTGAGACATCACATCGTCTCTAACTTTTCTTTACTCTCTTGGATAGATCTCTCGGTACATAGAAAACATAGGCTGAAAGATATTCCACTGACGTTACTGCTATTCTTCCTGGATAAGGAATCCCAGCGCTTCTAGCCTTTTGTCCGAAGTACGGACTATTCACAACCTTCTGTATTTGAGTATCTCGTACGTTGTTATAACACTTGCACCTCTTTACATGATTCGGTGAAAGCTTTATACTGACTTCTTATGAGGCTGGTACACTTCTAACTGGCTGTATTGTAGAGCCGTTATAATATATGACTATTGTATTGTCTCTCTTGTACCTCTGCTATTAAAAGTGATCCCGCAATTTTCTCAATTACTAGGTCCATGATTTTCTAGGTTCAATAATCAAACTCCTGATTTACTTAGTTGATGTAACCCTTTAGTTTCCTTTTTCCTATATTCAACCTTTATGTAGGCTTAAGCTATCTTCCGATCTGTGGCTCGTAGTGTTAGTTATTACTTTTAGCCTTTCATGGGTGCTAAATATCCATGATACAATCCTTTAACAATTTAATCCTTCGTCTATGACCCGAGATCAATTCTTCCTTCTAACTTATACTGGAACCTTCTATGACATGATTGTCAACATATATGCTGCATGGATAATACTACGAACTCTTAAGTGCATTCATAACGTAACCAACGCTGGATCATTGATCGAATAATTCCTTTCGTTCCTTCTCAACTTTCTTTAAATGTAAGCTATTATTTTTCCTGGTCATTCTGCCTCTTTGTTGTGTGCATACTTAACTTATCTTAGTGACCACACATATTAGAATTCCATACAACTCATATGATCTTAAATATCACTTCTTATTTCACTCTCCATTAATTAACCACGGTAGGTGCCACCTTCTTATGGAGTGCATACAGTGTTGTTGTGAGAATGTTGTTACATGACCATTTCCTCTTTAGGTCACTGTGCTTAGCTTGAAGCCTTCTTCCTTACTTCCTCAGCTAGTCTTTCATTGTAATACTTAGGGAGGACCCTCTGACTCTTGTAAAGTTGTGAGTTTATTACATTGTATATTTGACGGACCTTTTGATGTCCTTCCTTGCCTATAATTATCCGTAGTTACTTACTTCCACGCCCTTCCAGTACCTTTAACTACCCCAACTCCTATCTGAATATTTCTCAAGTATTACAATGACATAACTGCGAGGCTGAATTCACTATCTTGGGCTTTACTAAGTTTATCTTGCACGATCTGCTGACTCGTCTGTAACCTCCTTTTCAACCATAACTAGGCTCTTCCTGAATCAATTACTAACTATTCGTTGGCACATTCTCATATCAATATTTTGCATAATCTTTCTTGGGTTATTTCCTTTGTCTTAACTTACCTCTCGCACTGGCTCCTTATTTATCAATAACATTCCGGGAAGGAACCCTTAGTTTCTTTCCTTAACGTCGTGCTTGCATAATATTCTGGAATTGTAGCATATCTGTAGGATTTGAACAAGTGAAATTTCATCCCTTTCTCATTCCTTCTTTACCATTCCATAGTTACTATAACCACTTAATTTTGACTTATTATCTGTAGGATATGGTTGTATGGCCTATACTCTTTTGTTGTCTTAAGGCCTATCACCTCTCGTCTCTTCCCTCACTTGGATATAGGCTCTGTAATACTGTCATCTTTTTTATCTACCGTTGTCATCCACGTATCATATCTTACTCATAATGCTTTATTAACTCTCTTCTTATTTCCCGCTAACATTTATGTCTATCACTTTATTATTAAAACTCGAACAATATATTCTTTTGCTTTTAGCGCCCCTTGCTCCATCCTTCCTTTCACTTTTCGGGCTGCCCAACATTCTTTCTCTACTAGGGACGGGAGTCATACTAAAGTAATATTTATCCCTTCAAGGCTTCCAGTACCTATCTTTGTAGTACTCATATCCAGCCGTACTATTTTAGAGTGCACCATCTGGGTGTCTCACAAGGAGATCTATTAGCACATTCGCGATATCCTTCGAAATGTCAGCTAATGCTAACAATCCATCCCACATTTTGGGTTACTTTAACCCCAGATGGATCTTGATATCACGTCCTCCTCTTAATCTATATCTGTTGGCTCCTATGGAGCATATCTGAGATGAGTTTGACTAATTGTACATACCTCTGCTATAATTGAAGGTAACTCAAAAATGCTTATATTTCTCTGTTTGAACTGTAAATACCGTTAATCATTAACTGGGTACCTCGTACCCTTCTTCACTTTGCTTCTTTTGCTTGCTGAAACTTGTATCTACCTTCCAATTCTGATATTATTTTTTACCGTAAGAGTGGATATACGTTCTTGCCTTAGGTGTCCTCATCAAGAAGCTTATACGTCTTAGTACGCACATGATCTACTGAAGACCTTACATTTACTCATCATAAACATGATGCAAAAATCGAGTTCCTCTAGTCAACTACTCCACGGCTACATCTCTTACCAACCGTCTTTCTGGATGTAGGCATCACCATATTATGAATAAGATAGAGTTTAGGAAATTGAGTTCTAACACCTGAGCTCTTCCACGATCTAGAGTAAGAAGAAAGAGTAACAATCCTAAATGCCATGTAGCCTCTTGCTTATATGTGTGGTGCACAACACACCCATAAAAAACACTCTACTAGACACGACTTGTAGACTCCCTAGGACAAAACTGCTCTGATACCACTTTTGTCACACCTCGAACCTGGGGGGATGATACCGGCACCCGGTGCCTCACCTATCCTTGTGTACCAACTTGCGACTAAGGGACTCTGAATATATAATGTCATACCTTGGCCATGGGCCACATTGAAAGACAATCTGTGAAAGTTGACTAAGCATCAATATAAAGCTAGGCCGACAAGGCCGTCATAACTACTGTAGCTAACAAACCAAGAAAATATACATACAAGGCCTACATGCCCAACATATTGCACTAACTGACATGATATGTCTATAAGCCTCTACTAATGGATGTACTATGATTGGAACAAAGCCCCGACCTACCCATAACATATATATATGCATATATACACAAGATGTACATAAACCTCTAGACTCGGCAACTCCGAAGGAAGTGGAGCTTACCGATAAAGCTGAACTCGGGAAATAACTACTAAGGAGGTCTACCCGTCTGTCTGTCTGAACTTGTACACATAAAATGCAGCGTCCATAGAAAAAGGAATTTCAATACGAAATAATGTACTGAGTATGTAAGGGAACATAATAAATGAAAGCTGAAACTAAACTGATATTATAATAACTGAAAATAACTAGGAGTGAAAGATAATCTGAAGATATTGTAACGACCCGACCGGTCGTTTTGAGAATTTAAGCTCTGTTTGGTGGCGTAAGGTCTTGAACAGCTCCACATTGTGTATATCGACCTGTGTGCGTGGTTGGATTCAGTTACCGGATGATCCAGAGTCGAATTTGAAGGAATATTTTAGTTTTTGGGAGCTTAAGCGATGGAAGTTGACCGGAGGTTTAACTTTGCGTAAACAGCCTCGGAATGAGTTTTTAGTAATGCCAACAGCTTCGTATGATGATTTTTGACTTAGGCGCGCGTCCGTAATTGGTTTTGGAGGTCTGTAGAGTAATCTGAGGTAATTCGGCGAAAGTTAGAATCTCGGCGATTTCAGCCGATAGGTGAAATTTTGATATCAGTCTCGGAATGGAATTATGGAGTGGTTGTATGTCCTTTGTGTCATTTATGACTTGTCTGCAAAATTTGGCGTCATTCCGAGTTGAATTGATAGGTTTCGACTAGAGTTTTGATATTTGAAGATTTGAAAATTCATAAGTTTGATTTGTGGTTTGATTCGTCTTTTTGGTGTTTATTTATGTGATTTGAAACATCGAGCGAGTCCGAGTTAGGTTATATAACTTGTTTGTGTGATTAGACGGGGTCCCGGGGGCCTCAGGTGCGTTTCGAATGGGCTTCGGGTCAATTTCCTTCAATTTTTCACAGTTGTTCTGTCTGCTGGTTTTTCCTTCTATGCGATCGCATAAGCTTAGCCGCGATCGCATAGTGTCCTATTGAGCGACCCAAGTTTTCTTCTATGCGTTCTCATATTCCTCCTCGCGTTCGCGTAAGCCTTTCCTCTTCTTTCTATGGGATCACATGCAATATCTCGCGATCGCATAGTGTAAATTGGATAGTAGCCATATTTTCCTTCTAAGCGATCGCATCAGTCCTTACGCGATCGCATAGCACATTTTAGGCCAGTTATTATTTTCCTCTATGCGATCGCACCTAACCTCTTGCAATCGCGATGCTTAAAAATCTGGGCAGACATATTATATTCCAAATTTGAGGGTTGAGCAATTTTTATCACATTTTGACTTCTAGAGCTCGGTTCTTGGCGATTTTTGATGGGTTTTTCATGAAATTTGATTAGGTAAGTGTTCTTCAACTAGAATTAAATATATTCCATGTAATAATCGTTGTTTTTATCATTTAATTTGTGTTTTGAGTTGAGGAAAAGGTTGGTTTTGAAAGAAAATTTCTAAAATGAAAAATCGTGATTTGAGGGACCAAATTGTATCAGATTTTGATAAATTTTGTATGGTTAAACTCGTATATGGAATGGGTATTCGGATTTTGTAAAATTTGACGGGTTACGAGGTGTGGTCCCGGGGTCAACGTTTGGGTCGATTTTTATATTTTTGTAAAGATTGAAACTTTATTATCCGAAATAGTTTCTTACAAGTATTATGTGTATTTTGAAGTTGTTTTAGTTTATTTTGAGCCATCCGGAGGTCTTTTCACCCGAGAAGTTCATTTTAGAGTACCGGGTTGTCTTCTTTGAGGTAAGTATCTTGCCTAACCTTGNGTCTAGTTTCATCTTTATTTGCTTAAATGTAGAATTTCATACTTTTGGATTTACTTTTACTGCCTATTTGACTCCTAATTGACTTATGTGAAGATTTTATTACTTTTTTACTGTCATTCTATGTCTTCTTAACTGCCTATCTCGAATTGTAATTATCTTCATCTCATTCTATAGTGGTTGGTCTTAACTGAGGTTATGATTATTTTCTCGTTGCTTGTCCTTAAATGAAATTGTTGAATACCCTTGAAACTGCCGACCTTAAAAGATGTTTGGATAGACTATACCTTAGTTGACTTGCCCGTAAATAGTGTTATCGGATTCGTGTTGATTTCTTATTGTTAACCCATGCATTTAGGTGCAACTGTTACATGCTATTTTCCTTCCTTGTTCGCACGATTCTTAATATGCCTAGTTTGCCTTATTATTTTTATTTCTCGTGAACTAGTTTTGCCTATCTTGTGATCGAAGGTTCTTGAGTTGATGTATTTATTGTATCTAGATTTGTTGCCATTGTTGTTGTTGTACTTGTTTTGGTGATGCACGAGGTTTCTGACGTGCGGTTGTTGATATGGGTATTTGCACGAGGTTTCTGTTGTGTCATGTTTTACTATTGATATTGCACATGCGGCGTGATATGAGATTGAGGGTTGCACATGTGGTGAGACAAGATAGGAACATGTTTATGAACATGTGGCGAAACAAGGTGGGCATATACTTTACTATTGCACACGTGGCGAGATAAGGTGGGCAATGTTAGGGATTGTTGTGATACTTGTGTTGGCCTGGGGGCATTTCGTGTTGTTGATATTGTGTACTGGAACACTTACTATGTGAGTTTATTCGTGTGGAAATTGTGAGATGACAATGTACGTGTTTCCCTTTTTCTTTCCTTATGTATATTGGTTGTTGAATCATGTTAGGACACCTGCACAAGCATACACGCAGTTAAGTACTATTATCGGAATAAGGGTTCCTTGTTGTTGCCAAGTATAGATACTCTTGTTGTACAGACCGTATGGGTGGAACTGACCCAATTGAAACGTGGGTCACCCCTGCAGTCAGAACTCGAATGAGGGCAAGAGATGCCAAGTGTTAGGGTTCGAATATTGGGACCTGTAAATGGTGATTTGTCCGAGGTTCGAAACCTCGTGGAGATGACTACGAACATGATGCAGAAGTGGTTGAAGTTGTTGAGTCATTACTTGTCTGTGTTGTATATTTACATTCCAATTTTTTTCGTGTTCTATTCAATCTTTTGTGCTATTTCATGTTTTCCGCTGATACTTATTGTTTTCCTTCCTTATTGGAGGCCTTTATGTGTATATCGTTTCTTCCCGTTGTTCCTATATTTATAGTTGTTCAGTTCATTAGACCAGTAGGTGTCTTGACTAGTCCTCTTCACTACTTCTCCGAGGTTAGCCTTGATACTTACCAGGCACCGCTGTGGTGTGCTCATCCTACACTTCTGCACATTTTTGTGCAGATTCCAGGTTTTGCATAGCCGGCCGATCGATAGTTAGCAGCGCGGTTTCTCTTGTGGAGACTCAAGATAAAACCGCTCCAGCGTTTGCAGTTTTCAGAGTCATCGTCTTATTTCACTTATACAATGTTGTACTTGTTCCAGAACAGTGGTATTTAGAAATTATAGTGTAAATTTTGTAAAGCTTGGGACTTGTACTTACCGGATTTTGGGAAGATGTGCAAGGTGTAGAGACTTATTTCAGAAAAACACTTAAATGATTCTTGTATTATGATTGATGTTTATTAATGATAGGTTTACCTAGTTCTTAAGACTAGGTGACGTCACGATACCCAACAGAGGGGAAATTGGGTCGTGACATATATGCTTACCTGCTGATACTGACTCAACTCCTCTCAATATAGTAAGTAAAATAGTTGTCTGGCCTTATAAGGCTCGGTATATATATAACTGCTCTTCCATAGTAGGCTCGCTCATATGCGTTCAACCATACTAGGCTTTGCATCTCGGCCAACTAGGCTCGCTCATAGGTACTCGACCATAGTAGGCTCGGTATATAACTTACCATCAGATCAGAGGTTGCCCAATAGGGTCCTGCCCACCGATTATATCTCGATAGTGATGAAAATACTGTAATACTGTATATATATATATATATATATATATATATATATATAGAGAGAGAGAGAGAGAGAGAGAGACAGAGAGAACCTCTTCTCTCTTTACTGGAAGGAGACAATACTCAATTGAATATAAAGTCACGATAAGGGAGAATAATGTAACTTATGATACTAGGATAATGTATGTAAATTTGCGAGTATGAACTTTTCTTTATGCTTCGTTATCAAATTTGTGTAATTAAGAGATCATGCAAAAATGAAGGAAAGGCTTAGCCTTAACATACCAGGAGTAGTGAAAAATCCGTACGATAGTCTTGATAAAGGTTGCACCGTACTCCCTTTGAATCGCAAAATCTCACGTTGCTTAAGATGCTAAGAAATCTCGTTGGAATTTTTGTTTCAAGAAATCTTGTTCAAATCTCGTTGGATTGAGGTTGCTAACGTTAGAATCCTTGTAGGAATTGTTTGAAGACGTTTGTTTTCAATTCTTTGTAATAGGAAGAACACTATAAGATTACTTACTTGCATATCTTAAGGGTAAATGAAGCCAAAATGCCAAACTTCTAAGTATGACTTTACACGTAATGTCTTGTGTATAACACCTTAGTTGGCCACCTTTCAATCTAGGTGTATGAATCACTTCATTTGAAAGGGGGNATCTCAAATTACTTATAATACTACTCACTTTCAACACACCTTATACATCTTACTATCAAGGTCATGTGGTACCTTGTATGTCACAAGTCCATAAATATGGGGTATTATAGCTTGGACTGTATTTTATCCCAAATTGCCAAATTTCGACGAAACTCATTTTCTTCAATCAACTTACCCTCTCACCTTCACGAATTTACTTATCACTTGTTAGAAATAGCATAATATATGTAACCTCAAAATAATTTCATTACCGAGCTTGCGTCGATTAACTTTACTTTCATGTACGAAAATATGGGGTGTAACAATTATATGGCTGTCACATAAGAGTATTGTCTTGTACATGTTCTGTTTAATATTATTGGTTCCTTAACTAAGTACTGGGAGTAAGAATTGATGAAGTAATAATCTTAAAATCAGTTTTCAGTTGTTGTAATTTGTGGACTGTTAGGAGTTCCATTTTATGTGGTGTTGTAGCTTAAAAGTCAGTATGTATGTCACGACCAAAATCCATAAGGTCGTGATGGCGCCGGACATCATTGTCAGGCAAGCCAATCATTTATTAATTTAAATAATTTCCAGTTTTAACAATTATGAAAAAAAATATTTCTTTTTACTTTATTACATATTAACCAAATAAAAATCTGTTAAGTAAACCAATGGTTTAAATATTACACTTTAGCAAATATATCCCAACACATCCCAGAACCAGGTGTCACAAGTACATGAGCAATTTCTAAGAATTTATACAATCATCACAAGGCCTGTCCGAAATACAAATTGGACAAGGACATTTAAAATAAAAATAAATGCAGTACGAGGGAGACTCTGTCAGCTGCGGATCGCCTCCGGATGATGCAGCTCGCCTAAGTCTCCGAAATCCTCCACATTGCTATGAAAGTACCTGTGCAATAAAATGCAAAGCAAGTGTAGCATGAGTACAAAAACAACGTGTACTTAGTAAATCGCCCGCCTAACCTCAAAGAGGTAGTGACGAGAGGTCAAATTAGAAACTTGCTAAAAGTCAATTTAGAATATTCAAGTGTGACACTAAGCATGATTATCATAGGCAATTTATTAAGTAAACGAATAAACATTTTTCAACTCCGTTCACATTTAACACTTTATATCTTCGTCATATTAATAACAATTAATCAACATGGGTGATTTAATCAAATAACAACTAATCAACGGGAAGGAAAAACTTCTTCCAAATCTTTTAATAACTTTAAATATCAGTCATTTCAATTGACAACTTAAAATCCCAAGCCAGTAATCAGGCAAAAATCATAGCAACTACGTAGTAAATATCATGCGCAAGCAATGCCGAGGGTCGAACAGCGCGGACCAACAATAATAAAATGTGCACTACCGAGTGTCAAACGGATCGAACCATAGATGAATCTATCCGCCCCGCTCGAGAATCGATCATGCGACGCAGTTATACGTAAAATAATAAGGCTAGCCTGCTCGCGAATAATACTTGTGACTCAGGTGCTCAGATGAATACACACAAATACAGGGTCATCCTGCTCGCGAATCATACATGCGACTCAGACACTCGAATTTATACATGTACACACAGTAAGTCCCCATTTTATCAAGAAAGCAATTTTCTCAAGAAAGTGGTAAAACTCTTTTTAAAGGGACATGAACTATAGCTCTTAAATCTTTGTTTTGAAACTCATTTGCTAAGTGTAATGATATTCCATAATATAATCCTAACAGATATACAATTATCCACGGAGGAATCAATCCTCTTTCTAGATGATTAAAAAAATGAACTCTAGTCTTCTTCTAGATATTCATTTACGATTTCGATTATATTAGAAGTTTAATATTACAGGCAGGATCACAGGTACAACACATAAGGCATGCTAGTGGGTCCTAGACTACCTAGACATGGAATAATAGTAGCTACGCAGGGACTCCCGTCACCTCGTGTGTACGTAGCCCCCGAAGATAATAACATATACTTAATTATTTCACCTAGGGGGACAATTCCCCCATACAAATTTAGAAAGGAGACTTACCTCGCTCCGAAATTCCATAATTGGCATCCAAGACCATCCGACGACTCCAACGGACGCACATCGCCCCAAAACTATCCAAATAACGTCAAACCAATGAAAACATACTCTAATATTTGCAACAATTCCAAATTATATAATTTCCAAACCCAACTTAGTGAAATGACCAAAATGCCCTCGGGCCCACGCGCCCGGAATTCAAAATTTCTCGAAGATATAATCTACCCATAGTTCCACTAGTTCAAATATACAGTATACTCTACATTCCATGCTCAAATTCGTGGCTAAAAATCCAATTTTTCATTTTCTAGGTTTCTTTAAGATTTTCCAATTTCCTACCAATTTCCATGTGTAATCCATGCATATAATCTTGTACTTAACTTAAAAACAGGAGGAATTTACTTACCTTGACAACGCATGAAGGAATCCTCCCTTTGAAGCCTCCCAAGATCGCCTAAGCCAAAGAAGAAATGAAGAAATGGCAAACAAATTTATGGTTTTAGAAAATTCTGCCAAGCCTCGATTCCGCACTTGCGGTCCTACCTTCGCACCTGCGCTCCCGCAGGTGCGAACAATCTCCCGCACCTGCGGCTTCCTGAACTCCAACCCAAAATCGCACCTGCACCCCATTGTATGCATGTGCGACTTCGCAGGTGCGGAAATACCATGGCACCTGCGCTCCCAGCCAGACCATCCATCCTTCTCACCTGCGGTGCCATAGCCGAACCTGCGGCTCCGCACCTGCGGCCAAAAACTCGCAGGTGCGGTCACACTAGATGACAGCAACTTCAGCCTTCTTCAAACTCCCAAACTTGATCCGTTAACCACCTGAAATCCACCCGAGGCCTCCAGGACCCCGTCCAATTATACCAACCTATTCCAAAACATAATGTGGACTTGCTAGAGGCCTCAAATCACATCAAACAACATCAAAACCCTTAATCACACCCAAATCCCAACTTTCTGAACTTAGAAATTTCTAACATCTACATCCGATGCCGAAACCTATCAAATCACATCCGATTGACCCCAAATTTGTCGCACAAGTCATATTGGACATTACAGACCTTCTCCAACTTCCGGAATCGAATTCCGAACTCGATATCAAAATTTCCACTTCCGGTCGGACTCCTCAAAAACCTTCAAATTTCTATCTTTAGCCAAATGACTTCAAATGACCTACGGACATCCAAATTCACTTCCGATCGCGCTCCCAACTCGAGAATCACCATACGGAGCTATTCCCAGACTCACAATCCCAAATAGACATCAATATCACTGAAATGTGCTTCAAGCCAAACTTAGGAAATTTCTTCAAAAATGCTGACTTCCACAATATGCATCAAAACGCTCCCGGGTTATCCAAAACCCGATCCGGACATACGCCCAAGTCCGAAATCATCATAAGATCCTACAAGAACCCTCAAACCCTGATTATGAGGCCGTTTACTCAAAATTCCAATCTTAGTTGATTCTTCCAACTTAAGGCTTCTGAAATAAGAATTTTCTTTCCAAATCAACTCTAAACTTCCCGAAATTCAATCCTGACCACACCCACAAGTCATAATGCCTTAAATGGAGCTGCTCACGACTTCAAACCGGTGAACGACACACTAGAGCTCAAAACGACCGATCGGGCCGTTACGTTCTCTCTCACTTAAACTGGCGTTCGTCCTCAAGCGTGCTAAGAACTGCTTTGGAGTTTCCCGAAAGCATTGTTTAACACCCCGAGCGCCTTCCCGTGCTACCACAACCCAGTTGGGCACATTAGCTTGATCAAATCTGAAGATTTATTCTTTTATCCATATAATAAGCTCAGAACCTAGTTCCAACACTTGAAATTCCTTGCCAGGCCTACTTCCAACATATAAACACCGTATCAACTACTACACGATGTCCCAGAACATGACAGCATACCTTTGCCGAATCAGCACCATGCACCGCATAACTCATCATCTAACCACAATTACACTTCCTGAACCTTAATAGCCAAAATTTCACAAATCTGTTGCTCCTGATGCACCTCCTAACAAATATACATACATCCTGCTATAATGCTGACGATACCACCACAACGGAGGAAATGTGCTGAAATTCATACCCAACTGCAGAGTTAACAAATCCTTGAATACCTCATCATGACTAGAATCATCACTTCATTATGAACCTAAATAATGGTATATGTTCTTTAATATACACTTCACATAACCTTATCGCACTGATCCCTGATCCGATAATCTCGTCTCGCCCAGTATGAACTGCTCAGACAACAAATCACCCCAAACATGACCAACAGCCTCACATGATACCACATCGCGCCAATAGGCCATAACTCGAACATGATAGGTAATAAATGACTCAGGAAGGGACTATTCAACTCACGCAACTAATATGAACTTTTCTCAGAAAATAGGAAGTAGAACATAAGAAAGAATAAATATAGGAACCTTACTCATCATCACACTGTTGCGGCGTGCAACCCGATCTGAATAACATACACGTGGCGATGTGCCACCCGATCCACACATAAAATTTACATAAGAAGATATATATACAGAGCTGGTTTGCTTACTACTACAAATTAATGAATATCGATCATAAGCACGCTAAGTGAATAATACCATCATGGGGAGACTGATAAAGTTGTAGGCTACAAAACTTAAGCACAACTGAGGTGTGATATATACATACACTCTGGATGTCAAGATTATCCTGCTGACGTAACATCCCCACTACGCGGGGCCTCAACACATAGGAAATTATCAAGCAGTTTCACAACTCACACGACACAAATCACAATATTGCATGAATTTGGCGAAGACGGAGCAACATCTGCTGTTATAGTACCTTTCCATGAAAAGCGCTCTACTAAAATGAACATGCCTAGCTCATACGGAGCCCATAATCATATTTAAATCCATCCACAAACATCGAGTCTACCTTGCTCGCACCAAACTAAGCTAATAGCTTTTACCTGGGTCAATATTAACCCACTTGCTCTCATAATACGAAAGAACAACAATCATAGCCGGGAAAAACACCCCACGATCCATAACCAAATGAACTGAACGCCTTCTAGAGATAAATTCTCAATTAAGCAATATTGCACTTCTTTAAACTCAGTCCAAATCTTCAATCCATCGAGCGACTACAGGTCACACTTATACGATCTCCTCGTGGTTGCGCTCCCATGACTTTCCACACCAGGCAACAAGTTTTCACATTCACCACTGACCATACTACGCTGTAAGACAAATCAAGAACCCATAACCAGGGTACAAAGCCTCTTCCACTGAATATCAATCTCAGGTGACACTGAAGATAACACCAGCTTATTCTGAACTTTCAAATCACTTTTTCTTGCTCTTCCGAGCTCATGACATCCTTATTCACACTGAACCGCAATCTCGATTCTTTCTCCCAGTTACATACTGCTTACCGCACCTAACATGCCAGTATGAGGTAGCGCAAAATTCCATCATAACTTCTGAACCACTAATAGGGTGAACACTTCATCATATAGAGACATTTTACTTAACTCAATTCAGGAGTACCATCTCAACACACGAGTGAATTCCCACAATCACCCAACATGCAAATCCTTAAGTAGTAGTCGGTACCATCATAACCTCTCTAGGATCCGCCTACACCTGACAGGCCATAGCACTCAAATGCTCCCACATGAAATCTGTTATGACGGCCGATAAGCCCCACACACCGGCACAAACCACATGCATAACTTAATCACATCGAAGAAACTGATCACTGCCGCAAAAGTACCATTTCAACCATGGCTAATCAATCTATCTTCTTTTAATCATCTTCAATTGCTTTAGGACTAATAGAAATCTCCTTCCGCTCATAGCAAACTCAACCCTCACTCATCCCGAGTGACCTTGATTCACGAGACTATACTACCTAAATCTCGAAACCCGTCTCATATCCTTCTGATAATCTTTCTACAATCCGTTGTTTAGTTCTCTCACTCCTCCAATACTATCCATCATGCTGAAACATATCATAGGACATTCCAATCATCCTCCTTTTCTCAGAAATTACTCTGCAAAATCTCGATTCCCGATCATCTGCCTGAAACCCTTAAATGCCGCATTCTTAACTTTTGAATTTACTAGGACCGCTATTGAGAGTCACCCACCCTGACTGGCCCCGAATATAAACAACTCCAAGGCTCTTCTAGTACATGAACACCCTTTCCCTTGAAGCACGTGACTGAGTCACTACCCTGACAACTCACCTACGACTTAAACAAAATTCTGAAACTTCCCAAGCCTAACCCTGGCCCGACAGGGCCAACTTTTGCACACATTCATCAAATCCCAAGCACAATCCCCATTTTACTCCTTTCCCTTAGTAGTAATAATTTGCCAACACGTCGACAATCCGCAACCCTATGATAACACAATCATGCGACGCAACTGCAGATGGCGGGACTCCCCCACTCAGCCCGAAGCTACTCCTTGCACCACTCTAGAACTTGCCGAGATCTTTTCTCCCTTGATAACATGATCTTGCTCAACCAATCCGTCCAATTTTTCCAAATTCTCTTGCTAGCACTCCCTAAGCACTCAAATTCTCTAGCATCATTCACACATTCTGCCTCCTACCGAATAGCCACTAGAAGCCCTCACAGAGACCTGCCACCGCTAACATATTCACAGGAGATAACCCAGATGTGGAAATCACCCGCGGACACCTTCCAACGATGCTGAAATGTACGCTCTCTGCGACTTCAATACCTCATCCTACGCCTGCTTCGTTTACCAACTTTACTAGTCAGTCCGCTCCTCATGGACATCCATTAAATGCGCGACAATATCTTCAAATTAGCTATGCTGCCGCTCGACTTGCGCTTCTTACACCTGGCCTCCTAGAAATGGAGCCACCGCCTAGCCTCACTTCAGGACCATTATCTGCCAACCGCATTCTTCAATAATTCTTCTCAATACTCTGACCCCACGCAACCGAAGAAACCATAGCACGGAACAAACTTAACACATTCCATTCGATCAATGACGACGACTTCACGTCACAGGTGCATATCCCACCTCACTTGAAGACACCAAGCCTTACTACTTTACTAACCCCAACCAGACCATTCATAACCCAAATGCCTTTCCTCTACCGAACTAAAATACCGAAATCTCAAAATCACACTCCGAGAAGACCTCCCTTCAAACCATTCATCACCCCCAACATACGGACAAACATTTTATCATCATATCGACATCGCGCGATAACCAATTGCAAGAATCATCACTACCTGAGCATAGCCTTAAGGCTCTCAGAAACACAGCTACTGAGCTGAAACAACATCTTATTCTTTTGCAGGGCCATAACAACAGTCCCAACCAGTTACATATGGAAACATCTCGAATTACATCCGTAGCTCCATTTCAATTCCTCAAATTCCTGATTCATAGCCGATGTGTAAGATTTAGTAGGAATAAACATAGGAATAAGCCTTAAAAGTATCAAATCACATGATGAGGTATCAAGAAGGAAGTACTCCTAACAGCCCTGTAGCCTCTCGAAGATAAGTACAGACGTCTCCGTACCGATCCGCAAGACTCTACTATACTTTCTCATGACTCGTGAGAACTACGTGAACCTAGTGCTTTGATACCATGTTGTCACGATCCAAAACTCCTAAGGTCGTGATGGCGTCGGACATCATCGTCAGGAAAGCCAATCATTTATTAATTTAAATAAGTCCTGGTTTTAACACTTATGAAAAAAATATATTTCCTTTCACTTTATTACATATTAACCAAATAAAAATATGTTAAGTAGAACAATGGTTTAAATATTACACTTTAGCAAATATATCCCAACACATCCCAGAACCCAGTGTCACAAGTACATGAGCAATTTCTAAGAATTTATAAAATCATCACAAGGCCTGTCCGAAATACAAATTGGACAAGGGAATTTAAAATAAAAATAAATACAGTACGAGGGAGACTCTGTCAGCTGCGGATCGCCTCCGGATGATGCAGCTCGCCTAAGTCTCCGAAATTCTCCACATTACTATGAAAGTACATGTGCAATAAAATGCGCAGCAAGTTTAGCATGAGTACAAATTAGAGGTAGTGACGAGAGGTCAAATTAGACACTTGCTAAAAGTCAATTTAGAATATTCAAGTGTGACACTAAGAATGATTATCATAAGCAATTTATTAAGTTCAGGAATAAATATTTTTTAACTCCATTCACATTTAACACTTTATATCTTCATCATACTAATAACAATTAATCAACGTGGGTGATTTAATCAAATAAAAATTAATCAACAGGAAGGAACAACTTCTTCAAAAATCTTTTAATAACTTTAAATCTCTTTCATTTCAATTGGCAACTTAATCCCAGGCCAGTAATCAGGCAAAAATCATAGGAACTACGCAGTAAATATCATGCGCAAGCAATGTCGAGGGTCGAACGGCGCGGACCAACAACAATAAACTGTGCACTGCCGAGGGTCGAACCGCTCGAACCATAGATACATCTATCTGCCCCGTTCGCGAATCGATCATGCGATGCGGTTATACATAAAATAATAAGGCTAGCCTGCTCGCGAATCAAACCTGCGACTCAGGTGCTCATATGAATACACACAAATACAGGGTCATCATGCTCGCGAATCATACATGCGACTCAGGCACCCAAAGTTACACATGTCCACATTTTATCAAGAAAGCAGTTTTCTCAGGAAAATGGTAAAACTATTTTTAAAGGGACATGAAATATAGCTCTTAATCTTTGTTTTTGAAACTCATTTGCTAAGTTTAATGTTATTCCATAATATAACCCTAGCAGGTATACAATTATCCACGGAGGAATCAATCCTCTTTCTAGATGATTAACAAAATGAACTCTAGTCTTATTTTAGATATTCATTTACGACTTCAATTATATTAGAAGTTTAATATTACAGGCAGGATCACAGGTACAACACATAAGGTATGCTAGTGGGTCCTAGACTACCCGGACATGGAATAATAGTAGCTACGCACGGACTCCTGTTACCTCGTGTGTACGTAGCCCCTGAAGATAATAGCATATACTTAATTAATTCACCTGGGGGGACGGTTCCCCCTCACAAAGTTAGAAAGGAGACTTACCTCGCTCCGAAATTCCATAATTGGCTTCAAAGCCCTTCCGCCGATTCCAACGGACGCACAACGCCCCAAAACTATCCAAATAATGGTAAACCAATGAAAAAATACTCTAATATTTGCAACAATTCCAAATTATATAATTTCCCAACCCCGCTTAATGAAATGACCAAAATGCCCTGGGGCCCACGCGCCCGAAATCTGAAATTTCTCGAAGATATAATATACGCATAGCCCCACTAGTTCAAATATAAAATTTACTCTACATTCCATGCTCAAATTCGTGGCTAAAAATCCAATTTTCATTTTCTAGGTTTCTTTAAGATTTCCCAATTTCTTACCAATTTCCATGTCTAATCCATGCATATAATCTTGTATTTAACTTAAAAATGGGAGGAATTTACGTACCTTGACAATTCATAGGAATCCTCCCTTTGAAGCCTCCCAAGATCACCTAAGCCAAAGAAGAAATGAAGAAATGGCCAACAAATTCATGGTTTTAGAACATTCTGCCCAGCCTCGATTCCGCACCTGCGGCTTTCTCAACTCCAGCCCAAAAATCGCACCTGCGCCCCATTGTCCGCATCTACGACTTTGCAGGTGCGGAAATACCATCGCACTTGTGCTCCCAGCCAGACCATCCATCCTTCGCACCTACAGCCAAAACCTCGCAGGTGCGGTCACACCAGATTACATCAACCTTAGCCTTCTTCAAACTCCCAAACTTGATTCGTTAACCCCCCTAAATCCACCCGAGGCCCCCTGGACCCCGTCCAATTATACCAAACTGTTCCAAAACATAATGCGGACTTGCTCGAGGCTTCAAATCACATCAAACAACATCAAAACCATGAATCGCATCCAAATCCCAACTTTATGAACTTAGAAATTTCCAATTTCTACATCCGATGCCGAAACATATCAAATCACATCTGATTGACCCCAAATTTTGCACATAAGTCATATTCGACACTACAGACCTGATCCAATTTATGGAATCGAATTCCGACCTCGATATCCAAATTTCCACTTCTGGTCAGACTCCTCAAAAACCTTCAAATTTGTATCTTTAGCCAAATGACTTCAAAATGACCTACGGACATCCAAATTCAATTCTAATTGCGCTACCAACTCCAGAATCACCATACGGAGCTATTCATAGAATCAGAATCCCAAAAAGACATCAACATAACTAAAATGCGCTTCAAGCCAAACTTAAGAAATTTTTTCAAAAATGATGAGTTCCACAATATGCATCGAAATGCTCCCGGGTTATCCAAAACCCAATCCGGACATATGCCCAAGTCCAAAATCATCATACGAACCTACAAGAACCCTCAAATCCTGGTTTTGAGGTTGTTTACTCAAAATTCAAATCTTAGTTGATTCTTCCAACTTAACGCTTCTAAAATGAGAATTTTCTTTCCAAATCAACTCTAAACTTCCCGAAATTCAATCCCGACCACACCTACAAGTCATAATACCTGAAATGGAGCTGCTCACGACTTCAAACCGCTGAACGACGCGCTAGATCTCAAAATGACCGATCGAGTCGTTACAATGTATAACTTGAGTAAATTGTTGTTCAACAACAACAACAATAACAACAAACCCAGACCTTACCCCTACCTAATGCAGGTAGAGAGGTTGTTTCTAATATACGATCGGCTTAGGAAGGGAAAGAACAAGAGGAAGAAGAGGAAAGAAAGGAAGGAAGAAAGAAAGAAGAGAAAAGAAAAATGGAGAGAAAGGATAAGTAGTACCAAGTAATAGCAACAGGGAATACAATACGTGAGGCGAACAAAACCACATAACATAATAAATATCTAAGAAATGTATTCAAGTTCTAGCTAAGTTATAGGGATGGAAAAGCGCAAATTAGCTCTTGGTTGTTGTAAGAGATTGTGTGGACTATTTATGTGATGTATTGCGATGGATATAAGGTTGGATATTGATGTAATATGTTTGTTGATACTTTGGATATGTTGGTCTTGTTTGTGGATTTGAGGAAAGTGAAAAGAATGAGGGGAGGTGTTGTCCAAAATTTCGTAGATGAGCTAGTCGTTCATTTATGTTGATTTCTAGCTTCCGTAAGCTTAAGAATGGTCCCTTATTGTTTTTTGTCGATTGAAGTACTAACGGGATGAACCGACATCGTGTGGTTAGGTAAATGACAAAGGTATGTTAAGGCTATCCCTTCTTTCCTTTTGGCATGATCCATATGATACAAATGAAACGAGCAAACACACAATGTTCATACATATCTCTATTCATATAAGTACTAGGAGTTCCTATGTTCTTGATTTCCCATGTGTCCTGAAATTATATCATCTGTTCACGGGTATCAGAAAATACGTAAGTTGATAAAGTTTATCTGAAGGCATATTGATCTTATGACATCCTGATAGATCTTATTGACTTACTTCTCATGCATTGCATTCATTTATACATGTACATTGACCCATGACCAGATGAAGTTATATACGTATATATTATATGTATATGGGGCATGGGGAAAGGTTATGGCGTTATATACGCATTACCACCTGATCAGCTAGTATACGTAAAAGATTTCACCCACAGAGGCCGAGATGATATGATTGGACGCCCTCGGAGGATTGATGATGTTATGTACTCATATACCTATGCATGGTATTCAATTACACGCATATGCATGACATTATAAATGTTTTACGATTCATAGAGATATTTATACTTACATGTTGAATTATTCACACCATACTTCTTTCACACCTTATATACTCGGTACTTTATTTGTATTGACGTCCCTTTTGCCTGGGGAAGCTGTGTTTTATGCTCGCAGGTTCCGATAGACATGTTGGTAGTCCTCTTATTAGGCTATCAATTCAATGGAAGGTGTTGGTGAATTCCATTTACTCCGTAGTTACCTATTTGGTCAGTTTAATTTGGACATATATTGATTGGTATGGCGGGGTCCAGTCCTGACCATTATGACGCTTATGTACTCTTAGAGGCTTGTAGACAATTTCATGTATATAGATACTTGTATGGGTTTATCGGCCTATGTTTTGAGTGTACAAATTATCATGTCAGCCTTACAGGCCTATATGTTATGTGTATAAGTTTCTAGATCATGTTGGGTTTTCCTATGTTGATATCCCCTTATGTTTTATTCATGTTATCTCATGATGGCCCTTCTAGCCCATTTACTATGATGGTGTTATAAGAAATATATGTTATGTTGGTACTCGGTTGAGTAAGGCACCGGGTGCCCGTCGCAACCCTCTGATTTGGGTCGTGATAAATTTCTTCCCCCAACTCGGATTTGGGTTGGTTATGTGATGAGAATAGAGTTATCACATGTATGAGCTAATAAGGTTGTGGGAAGTGGTTGGACAATCTTGGGTGGTTTTTTTGTTGTTTTGGTTGAGGAAAGGTTGGGTTGTCATTGTAGCAGCTCTTGCCATATGAATTCCTCTAATAGTGCTTGTAATTCTCCCTCTTCTATAGATTGGCATCATTATCAGTGTCGGGACGTTATACTTACACCACGGAAAGCTCTTTTGAGGTATGAAGGCTCAACTCTTCTTCTAGTATCAGATTCCCATATTCTTACAAGACTCCATCGTGTGTAGTTCGAACGCGAAACACTATTGAGGTGGAACGTTCAAGCTAGTAAATCGATTCGCATAACGTGTCAAAACTCTCATGTGTTAATGATTCTCTAATTTGACTTAATTATGTTATACCCCTTTTGGTAAGAAAATTTTGTACAAAATAAATGTAATCAAATTATTATTTCTCCTATGATGAAATATTATGAACTTATGCTTGTTAATGCCAAAGGTGCCAATGGGTTTGATTTGAAAAGAATCTTTTTTACAAACTATTATCATTTTGAGAATCCAAATTATGGCATTGTGATTACACCTCCACCCGCACACATTAGGGTGAGGTGGTAGGGCCGCTTTATGTAGAGATTGTGGCATTGTGATTACACCTCCACCTACACACATTGGTGTGAGGCGATAGGGCCGCTTTGTGTAGAGATTGTGGCATTTTTATTACACCTCCACCCGCACACATTGAGATGAGGTGGCAGGGTCACTTTGTGAAGACATTGCGACATTGTGGTTACACCTCCACCCGCATACATTGGGTTGAGGTGGCATAGCCTCTTTCTATAGAGATCGTGGTATTTTGGTAGAGGTTTTTATAGAGCATCCCCAAATTGAAATTCATAAATGTTATTGAAAGTTTTAAATGAATTTGGTGTGGTTTTAAGGGCTATTTAAACACTTTTATTGCTTCCATGATTTGTCACATTCATGTTGTACTTCCAATCCTTGGAGGGGGTGTTTCGTTTTCATACTAGTACTATTCTTCATGTACTAGCATCCATTTTTCCTGGGGAACGACATCTTTAATGGATGTAGGTGGTTCCACAACAGGAGACATTGATCAGTGATAGCACTGCACCCTATTCCAGCTGACTTGGTGAGCCCCACTTCATCTCAGGGTCGTATACCTTTTGTGCCTTGTGTATTATGTTTTGAGGTACAACTGGGGTCTTGTTGTCGGCACTATCATAGTACTCTTTTGTACAATTAGAGGTTCCGTAGACATAGTGTGTATTGTATGTTGGTGTCGGAAAAGTCAAACTAGTAAGGTTGTATTTGTATCATATGTTTTCACTTCTAAACTATGAATGTGTAATGTAATATTTTGGGACATCTTGAATGAAGTTCTAGCGATAATGAAATTTGGATTGTTCATGTAACCTTGTTGTTGTCTAAGTAATGAAATATATCTTCTCTTTTATCATGGGTGAGTTTGTATAGGAGGCATTGTATTGGATTTCTTGGCCGGGTTATCTTGGTTGAGTGCCGAGCATGCTCCCCGAGGTCGAGACGTGACAAGATTAAATTAGGAGGAAGGTTTTTGGTACAAGATGAGTGTGTCCCCTATGGAGGGAAAGATGCATAAAGTGAGACTCACATGGTATGGGTATGTGAATAGGAGAGGCACAGATGCCCCAGTAAGGAGGTGTGAGAGGTTAGTATTGGAGGGCTTAAGGAGAGCTAGAGGTAGACCAAAAAAGTATTGGGAGAGGTTATTAGGCATGATTTGGTGATTTTCAAGCTTACTGAGGACATGACCCTGGATACGAAGGTGTGGAGATTGAGAATTAAGGTAGAAGGCTAGGTAGTCGAGCGTTATCCTTGCATGTTCCAGTAGTTTTAATGCATACATTAGTTAATTCTTGTATATCTTATTAGATTTCTATTATTACTTATTGTTTCTTTTGCTTCATTTTTCTATTTGGTTTACTGGTGTTGTTTCTTGTTGTTACTTCTTCCTCTCTCTATATCTCTATTTATCTTTCTTGAGTCTAGAGTCTTCCAGAAATAGCCTCTCTAAGCTCTGAGTACACTCTACCGTCCCCATGCCAACTAGTGGAATTACATTAGGTTTATTGTTGTTGTATGTGGTGGCTATGATGCAGCGCACCAGTGAACCTAAAGACGCAGATGCCGATGTCGCACCTGCGAACAGAGCTGCGCACCTGTGGAAGAGGGAACTTCTGGTTTAATTATGCACACCAGCAAGGTTGCACCTGCGCATAACTGATTGCACCTATGAGAATTCCTCGCATATTGGTTAAAAGATAATTTTAGCTCATTTTCACCATTTTTTGAGTTTTGGAGATCGGGAAGAGGCTAAATTTTAGGAGATTTTTGCCCTAATCTTGAGGATAAATATGTATTACTTGGATTTGACCATATATCATCATTCCTTATGGAATTTTACCCCTACCCTTGTCAAAACGGAATTCACCTAAATTGGACTTGATTACTATGTGTTACTTGAGCTTGGGGTAGTTTTTACGCGAAGTCACGAGCGTATATACATGGACCAATGATTATACCTTGTTAGGGGTAGTTTGAGGCTTCTTTAAGCCATGTTTGGTTGTGTATTGTTCTTGATACATGTTTTATTTCATTGTACTACTACGTGAGCTTTCATATTCCTGCTAGAGATCGTGTCTAGGTTTATTATTCTGTATTTGGACATGATTACGCATTCTTGATATCTCAAGCTATTTGATTTAGTAGTAGTTATTCATTATCTTATCAACACATACATACACGTATTTATATTTCTTATGTCCTTGTGCACCATACATATATTATCTCACACACATATACATACATTTCAGCATATGGATACAATTATATGAGCTAAATTATAGTGAGATGGTTCATTATGCGTAGATTGATGTAATTATGGTATTGTGATATTTTATGGCATATTGAGACATATGAGTTTATTAACGACTAATTTTCGACCCTTCGATCAATATTTTTATTGGCGCTTGCATATGATCCATATGTTTGTAGTCAGGTTTTCACCCATGTTATATTGGCCTTGTAAGAGCAGACACATAGAATTGTGCTTGGTGAGGGGTGTTTATGACAGGCATCCATACAGTGTTGAGTGTGTGTAATTTTGAGGTGCACTTCTGCCATGCACACGAGATGTGCTAAGTGTTTTTGGATTGGTATTGATTCTGTGGAAAGGTTGAAATTTGTGCATGCATATACATCATGCACTCATGTAGAAGGACTCTGTTAAATTCTAGTTGATGTATCTCACCTATATATGAGATTTTGGAGCCTCGAATCATGTTATTTAATGTATATAATTTATCTTATGTGGACTCGATTAAGAATTATGCTTG
The DNA here is from genome assembly GCA_005239505.1 of Nicotiana paniculata. Lineage (NCBI taxonomy): Eukaryota > Viridiplantae > Streptophyta > Magnoliopsida > Solanales > Solanaceae > Nicotiana > Nicotiana paniculata. The sequence continues at coordinate 49,650 of ML366538.1, forward strand.
ATAATTATCTCTGAGAAGCATGCTTATTATCTTCTTTGCTTTAGATTTATATTCACTATTTTGAAGATGTTCCTTCTCTTTATTTCCACTTGTTAACTATCTTATTATGGAAGTAAGCATCATGTTGGTCCTAGCCTCGCTACTACTTATTCAAGGTTATACATGATACTTACTACGTATATCGGGTCGATTGTACTCATAATATACTTTTGCACTTCTTATGCAGATTCAGATATTGGCCATAGTAGAGTTCAGGGATGTGTTTAGCTTTTGCAATTAGAGACTCAAGGCAATGTTGCATATTCGTTTGAAGGACCTTGGATTTGACTTCCTCTCTTTGTCATTACTGCTCAGTTCATTCAAACACTGTTATGAATTTATTTCAGACGATTGTATTTTACTACTTTTAGAAGCTCGTGCACTCATTGACACAAGATCCGAGAGTCTTTTGTTGTTTTATACTTGGTCATCAGGCTTAGCCTTATCTATGATAATACTGAACCGATTTAGAATTATTCTATCTATGTCGATGACTTTATTAATGTTTGAGATTGCTTGCTCGCCTTGCCGACATATTATATGTCATCACGACCATTGGTGGATTTTGGTTCGTGACACTCACTTAAACTTAAATTATGTTATATTGTTCAAAATAGATGCAAATAAATTATCGTAGTCACTCATGCCTCATTTTCACACTCATGCTCATGAGCCAAGTGTGGGGTGTGTCACACACTACTTTGCCTTGCTAAGGCAAGATTGAACTAACATGGATTCTTTGTTCTTTGTAGGTAAAATGTTAGTTTCTAAGACACCTACTCGCAGTCACGGGTAGGGCTGTCTAATGGTATGTTTTTACCGGTACCGGACCGTACCGTTCCGATGGTTGGATAGGGAGGGGGATTTAGGGTGGAGGGTAATGGTACCGTACCGAGTTTTTACCCTAAAGTTACGGTACCAGTACCAGTACCGCACCCGCACTCGTACTGGTACCGAACCTATACCCAATGGTATTTACTTATTTTAAAAAACCTAGACATTTATTTATTGTTAGCCAACGGCCGTGTTTTAAAATATAGCTGTTGACAACAACCAAAAACAGTTATTTTTGACTCCCTAGCCCCCAATATCCCCCTAACTCCTAATTATGTTTTTAACCCATAAGTTTGTTCAATTATACTTTAGTCCTATTTTAAAAATATAAATACTCCATTTCGTTCTTTCAATTTTCATTCAAAAACTCACATATCTCTCTAATTCTCTATCTCTCTCAATCTCTAGTTGTAATTAACGTCAGGTGGTCGGCGTTTGGTACATTCGTTCCAACTCATATTAATTTTCACATTTATTCTTGTTATACTTTTGTTGCTATTTTTAAATTATTAAAAATGACTCATAAACTGGTAAAAAGTGTAATAGATATACTAAGGATAATGTTAGGGAGGGTGTCCTCATTTTGAAATAAATCCCAACCAGACTGGGTTTAGAAGTTACATACAAGAAACATATAATTTTGTTTTTCCAGGTTTTCCTAGAACAACTGTTATAAACAATGTGTGTGGTGAACGCTTTCTAAAATATTTGAAGAGAATAAGCTTTGGCCTTCAAGAAATAATTCAACAAGACAATGCTGCATGTAGTGAAATTCTATCTACCGAAGACAGCATGAGCGCGGAAAAATAATTCCTATTAATGTCAAGCGAAGAACAAATATAAATTATTTAAAATCTCCATAAAATACCCCTAAGTACCCCTAAAGTACTGGTACCGCACCCTTAAGTACCGGTACCCATAGGACCAGTAGGGGTACTGGTAGGGTACCCAAAAAATACCCTTAAACCTTATCTTTAAATACTGTTAAGAAATGTACCTTTAAGCAACCCTCCTCTTACCCTTATTGATCACGCTCAACTATATCTATTAAAAGACTAAGCAGGCGTTGCAAATATAATCTGAGTATTTTTCCCAAAGTCGAATCCCACAGGAAATTAACGTATCAAATGTCGTCTTTAAATTACTAGATTCTCAATAGTCAACTTTCTCAAACATTGTGCATATCACTTTGTGTTGTTTATACTACTACAGCTGAACAGAAATAATAAACTTAAGATTAACTAACAATAAGATGTAAACAACTGGATTAAAGGTTTAAGGTTATGGTTTCCCCCGTTGGTGAACTTCCTTCTTGTATACTTCATATAGTTTTGGTTTATTTGTCTCTATCAATCATGAACACCCCAGCTACCATAAATCTCTCTTAAGTAATTATGATAATTTATTAGACGTACTCCCTCAAGTTACGCTAGCTAGATTGCATTACTGTTCAATTTAGATTGCATCCGAGGTATCTTTATCTCTAATCCAACCTCTATACCCTGGATTTTTTGACTCTCGCCTATACTCCGGGAGTGGTGTTATTCAACAACTACCTAAATATGCACTCTCTCTCAAGTAGATACATAATAAATAGGCACAACTAATTGAGGGCCCTTCAATCAACTACAACAGGAACGTTGTTGAACAAATAGAGATTAGAAACCAACCAAAACTATATTAATATCACAATAAATTCATCCCCCAACGGGTTCCACCAAAACCTTAGATTAGAAAAGTTAGCTACTCATAATAATGATAAAAACTACAAAAGAATTCATAAGCAAAGGTAAAAGCACAAAAGAAGGAGATATGGATTGATGCCCAATTGCCTCCTTGCCTTGCTTTTCTTGTTCTAAACTCTAAACCTTGATAAAAATTTCTCTTCGGCAAATTGAACCTTTTATAGTTTGTGTGGATTGGCCTTCAACTTCAAAAAACACCCTCCAGCTTCTATTTTCCACGTCTGGACTAGCGCGGGCGCGCTAGTCACGCGCTAATACCCGCGCTAGTTGGGTTATACACTGCCTCCGGAAAGCTGGACTAGCGCGGGCGTGCTAAGGTAGCGCTACAGCCCGCGCTAATGGGGTTCTTCACTGCCTCGTTAAACTAAACTAACCTTCAAATCACCCTGAAATTACCCCATGGCCTGTTATTCTTCAAATTCGCCCGGATCACCGTCGTAAGTCCTCAATAGCTTATTGTACTCCTGTGAAACACAAAAATCACCATTAGAGCCAATTTATCATCATTTAACACACTTAAGACCGTGAAGCATCATTAAGTTAGAGTATAAATATACGCTAAACTATGTGATTTTAGCCTATGATCAACACCCCACACTTAAATCATTGCTAGTCCTCGAGCAATCCACTACATCCTACAAGATTTATTTGTATCAAACACTTCCCTACGGTGTCACACCACAACATTTTACAAGCATTAAACCTAGTAGTGTAACATCTAATCTAAGCGGCGACTCTCAAATGCCAACACATACTCTTACTTCCTCGAGATACTCTACAAGGAGGTCAAGACTTACCTCTTTTTCATAAATCACGTGCCCTCACTTCACACAATTGAGAGTAGTTCCACAAAAGATAATAGTAAGAGCAACAGGAACTTTAAATCGAAATAATTCACTCACTCTCAAAAAGAACATTCATATGCCACACAGATACGCCATAGGCTTGCCCGTAGTGTAATACTCTACTAATTGAGTTTATTCAGTCTAAGATCAATAGGTCTTTATTTGGTTGTAATGTAGGCTAAGGGACAAGTAGGATACATTTGGGTATATCGACTAACCTCCCTAAGCACTTTTAATACAATTACATTAACATTCAGCCCATTTTCATGCTCGGCCAGAACATTCACCACGCTTTGCTTCATAATTACCCTCTCTTTTTTTCTTTCACACTTTTGCATCTTTCATTCTATTTGCTTGATTTTCCGTACAGATCAAACCACCACCCCACACTTTGACTTTTACATATCAGCTAACAATTCAAGTGCTCATGGGAGGTACAACTTTCAAACAGGCAAGCTATTCAAACAATTTGTTATGGTTCATAATGTGGTTATCAAAGAAACAGGCTTATAAGCTCAAAGGGGTTAACTATGGTTAATTACATTCAGGTGGGTACATATTTGTGTCTGGCTTAACAAAGAAATGCCTATATCCCTTCTAAGACTAAACAAACTTCTATTTCGATTTGTACACACACGGGGCAAGTTCTAGGTACCAAATGCAGACATAGAATAAGATGCAAAATACCTCACACACACATGGCACATAATTCAATAAAAATTGGTTCATCAAAACACTCCATTGAGCATTCAAGTTAGTTACAACGTGCACCATTAAGGCATTCTACAAGAGTCAACAAGTGAGCCTAAGCGTCACACTCTAGGATTCACGGTGTTTGGGTGTAACACACTAAGGGTAGCATTTTATCATTCAGCACCTTTCCCAAAGGATTCCTAACAACTAAAAATAAAAGAAGAATCTAGCTATACCCGGTTCAAGCTAAACCCTTGGAAAAGAACCGCGGTCAAAAGAAAAACCAAGGGGGAGTTACTACACTACCTAAAAAGAAAAAAAGAAAAAAATCTTTTTGGTGTTTTCTTTGGACTAACCTCCCTCAAGAAAACTGCATAAGAAATCTGTCATCAGGAAGAGTCCACTAAATTTTTTGATTTTTTTTTTAATTTTTCGATGGACTTGGACCCTCAAGAACCCCACCGAAGGGATCTGTCGTCGGGCCAAGACGACTTGATTAACTATACCTAAAAAACAACTAAAACAAACTACAAAAAAAACATAAAACAAAACTACAATCTACTAAGGTAAACACAAACTAAAGCAAACAATTCATAATTGTACAACATACAACAAAACAGGGAATCCATCCCCCACCTCACACGTAAAATGAGGAAATGTCCTCATAGCCAATTAAAAATAGAGCAAGGAAAGGGGACTTCCCTGACAGCTCAATCCTGGTCAGAGACGGTGCCTGAGTCCACGTTGCACGCACGACCCAAGGCGTAGAGCCAACCCATGATCCTTTTCTCAAATTTCTTCTGCTGGGTGGTCATCTCATCAACACGAGTCCCTAGGTCCGCCACTGAGGTCCTCAATCCAGCCACATCTTGCTCTAGGCGGTCCAACCGTTGTCCCCGACTGGCTCCAGACGGGCCTCCAACATCCGCGACCTGCTCCTGAGCGGGCTGCTCCTGCTCCACGTGCTCAGTATCATACTCACCATGTTGTGGCTCCTCCGCCGCCTCATCATCCTCAGAGTCCTGCCCTATCAAATCCTCAGCCGCCACCACCCTATCGTTGCCTGTAGTGACTCTATCAGCTGTGAAGGGGTGCACCACAGGCAGCCGGCCATCTATAGCAAAGTCACCGGACACACCAGCCTGCCTGCACAAATGAGTGACGAGCGAAGGGTAGAAGAATCCATATCGTTTGACCTTCATGCGTGTAAAAATCTCGTCATGAATCACCTTGGACACATCGAATAGTGAATTATTCATGAAGCACCAAATCAAACACCCTCGAGGGATGTGCACCTCTGAAAGGTTCTTGGAAGGCATGAGGCAACTGTTGATCAAGTACAACCAACATTTGGCCTCAAACTTGAGGGCCGAGGAGTGGAATTTGTTTACATATTTATACAACTTCAATGTGACTCCCGGTTGATAGATGGTCGTGGTGAACGTATCCCAGGGAGTATTTTTTCCATGATATGTCTGGTAGCCATCCACATAGCCCTCCACTGGTGGAGGTAGCATGTACACTGACGGGATATTCTCTATGGAGGCATTTGCTAGACTTTTCCGCACTGTTATCACATAGTTCTTATGTTCTAGAGCATTGGCATAAGACTCTCGGACAAGCATGGCATTTGACTCATCAGGCTCTTCCAAGAACACATCCAGGCGTCGACGTATTAGCTCTTCAATCATATTAGGACAGTTTATCATGAGTGCGTTGATATCCATGGCTTGCTCTAGGACGACCATTTTATCCTCTTTTGCATTGAATGGGTCTTGGGCAGAGACGAACTCTTGGCTATTGAAAGGCTTGGAGTCAATTATTTTGCGAGGCAGTGCCCCGGTGGAAGCTCTTGCCGGGAGGTTAGAGGAGCCTCCGGTGGCTTGGCGCTTTTGTGGAGGCATGGTACCTGCAATTAGCCCAATGTTATCTCAATACAACCGGATGACCCAACCTTGGTTACTCAGACTTCACCACAAAATTGGTCACAATACTTCCTCCAATAAGGCATTTTTACAAACATCTGGTGGGCCATGGACAAGTTTAACCCCAAGCATTCAATATAGGACAAGAAGCACCACCACAATAACTCAAACATACGCACACCACCCCTACAAACCATATGTTACTACTTCTCAGCACAAGACAACTACTACCATGTATGACTACCCACTAAGAAAACTATAATGTTGTACACAAAGTAAAAGAAAATAAAGCTACAAAAAGAAATAAAAATAAAATTAATGGGGAAAATACATACCGGTAGAGTTGAAGGAGGGGAATAAAGTAATGATTCTTGAGAAAGTTGGAAGGGAAGAGCTTGGTGTGTGGGGGAAGAGGAAATCTGCGTGGGTTGCTGGGTTTTGGGGTGGGACGGTTGGGTAGGGTAAAAAAATTTAATTGGGTTAGTGGGGGAAAATAAAAACAAAAAAAAAAATAACAAAATTAAAAAAAACGAAAAACTTACCTGTTGTCGAGACGGACTAGCGCGGCCTTAGCGCGGGCGCGCCAGTCTCAGGGGTCCAGTGACAGTGAGAAACCTCACTAGTGCAGGCTCTAGCGCGGGCTTAGCGCGGCCGCGCTAGTGGGATTTACCTGGGACAATAAGAAACCTGACTAGGCGCTAGTCCAGGCGTCCTCAGCCTTATGCTGTTATTTTCTTCTTTATTTGGGTCTTTTGCCCACCCTTTTTCTCGCAAACGTGTATATGTTAGTACCTATACTATAAACACTATAGCTATTGGGTTGCCTCCCAACCAGCGCTTGATTTAGTGTCACGGCACAACAAGTACAACAATGAATGGGTTGCCTCCCATGAAGCGCTTGATTTAACGTCGCGGCACGACGCAGAATGAGCGCAATTAAGGCTCTCTCAGCCTTTGAGGTTCAAAAAGATGCACCACAGCCAGCTCACTAGTTTCATTAATCCCCGCATATATTTTCAATCTTTGTCCATTGACCTTGAAGGCGTTATACCCATCTTCAGCAGCAATTTCCACAGCACCAGAAGGAAAAACTTCGACCACTTTGAATGGTCTAGACCATCGGCACTTGAGCTTACCCGAAAACAATCTCAATCTTGAATTGTAGGGCAATACTTTGTCTCCGGGTTTGAAATTTTGGTCCACAAGTTTTTGTCGTGTAACCTCTTCATTCTCTATTTATATAGCCTTGTGCTCTCAAATGCTTGATATATGAACTCTTCCAACTCATGCAGCTCTGTGACTCGATTTTCTCCCGCAGCATTGAGATCCATGTTCAACTACTTTAATGCCCACCACGCTCGATGTTGTAGCTCCACAGGCAGGTGACAGGCCTTACCAAATACCTACTTGTACGTAGACATACCGATTGGTGTTTTAAATGCAGTCCTATAGGCCCAGAGTGCATCATCAAGGTTTTTCGCCCAATCAGTTCTTGTGGCGTTTACTGTTTTGGTTAGCACACTCTTGATTTCATGGTTTGTTACCTCAATCTGTCCGCTCGTCTAAGCGTGATAAGGGGTTTCCATCTTGTGGCGCACATCATACTTGGCTAGTAGCTTCTCGAAGACACGATTGCAAAATTGAGTGCCTCCGTCACTAATAATAGCCCTTGGGATCCCAAAATGGGTGAATATGTTTTTCTTAAAGAACCCCACCACCACTCTTGCATCATTGGTGGGGAACGCTACAACTTCTACCCATTTGGACATGTAGTATACAGCAACAAGTATGTACTTATTGTTGTAAGAGCTGACAAAGGTACCCATGAAGTCAATCCCCCATACATTAAACACCTCCACTTCTTGTATTGGATTCATGGGCATCTCATGACGACGGGATATGTTCCCCGTCCTTTGAAATTCGTTATAGCCCTTCACCCATTGGTGAGCATATTTGAACACAGTAGGCCAGTAGAACTCGGCCTTTAGCACCTTAGTTGTTGTCCGAACTCTTCCAAAATGTCCTCCATATGGTGATGTGTGACAATCCTGCAAAACAGAAAATTATTCTATCTCGGGGACACACCTCCGGATCATGTTATCAATGCAAATTTTAAACAAATGAGGTTCATCCCAGTAGTAATTGCGGCAATCATAATAAAACCTTTTCTTTGGATAGAAGAGAGTAAGGTTCAATACCACTTGCCAGGTAGTTTGCAATGTCTGCATACCATGGAATATCATCTACGCTCGTGGCAAGCAGCTGCTCGCCTGGAAAGGTTTCCAGAATATCCTCCGATTCAATTGCATTCTCAGCACCTTCAATACATGACAAGTGGTCAGCGACTTGGTTCTCCGTGCCCTTGCAGTCATGAATCTCCAAGTCAAGTTCTTGAAGAAGCAGCACCAATGAATTAGGCGCGGCTTAGACTCTTTTTTCTCAACCAGGTATCTAATAGCTGCGTGATCAGTGTACACAATCACCTTCGACCCGATCAAGTAAGACCTAAACTTGTCAAAGGCAAACACTACTGCCAACATCTTCTTTTCGGTCACCGTGTAGTTCAGCTGAGCTCCACTCAAAGTCCCAGTTGCGTAGTAAATTAGGTGCATTATTTTATCTTTGCACTGACCCAACACGGCTCCCACTGCGTAGTCACTGGCATCGCACATGAGTTCAAACAGTTGCTCCCAGTCGGGTGCAACGATAATTGGTGCCGTGACTAACCACTTTTTCAGCTCCTCAAATGCCACCCTGCAATCATTAGAAAAACACAAAGGGGTTATCTTTTTCAAGAAGCTTACAGAGGGGGTTGGCGATCTTGGAGAAGTCTTAATTTGAAAAATCGCCGGTAGAACCCGGCATGCCCAAGGAAGCTACGTATAGCTTTGATTGATGTAGGAGGTGGAAGATTTTTTATCACATCGACTTTAGCTCAGCCCACCTCAATTCCTTTACTTGACACCAAGTGCCCCAAGACGATCCCTTCTTGTACCATAAAATGGCACTTCTCCCAGTTAAGCACAAGATTCGTCTCAATGCACCTTTTTAGGACATGGGTCAGGTTTTCTAGGCACTCATCAAATGAATTTCCCACAACTGAAAAATCATCCATGACGTCTTCGACCATGTCTATGAATATGGCCGTCATGCACTTTTAAAATATGGCGGGTGCATTGCATAGGCCAAATGGCATACTTCTGAAGGCAAATACCCCATAGGGGCATGTGAAGGAGGTCTTTTCCCTGTCTTCCGGGGCGATTGAAATCTGGTTGTACCCCGAGTACCCGTCTAGAAAACAGAAGTGAGACCTCCCTGCAAGACTGTCGAGCATCTAATCAATGAAGGGAAGTGGGAAGTGGTCTTTTCGGGTGGCAAGATTCAGATTCTGTAATCCATGCATATTCTCCAGCCCATGACGGTTCTTGTATATGCTAGTCCAGGCGTCCTCAGCCTTTTGGTATTCGGCCAGCCTTTGAGGGAATGGGGTTGGCGGTCTCTTCTTCCCAGTGATTTGGGATTTTTCTTTCTCAACTACTGCATCTGGGGTTATTTCCACTTCCTTTTCAGCCTCATTCTACCCACTAGGTTTTTCTTCAGCAGTTTGCACTGTTACCTTGGTCAAGTTTGTGTAATCATCAATTTCGATTGGCACTGATACTAGTGTCTCTGCCTGCCTGTTTTTACGAGCCAACTCTTGTCCAAGTCTAAGTCCCTGCCATTACAGAGACTCACTGCCATCATCTGCTTTGGACCATGGTCCTTATGATTCACCTGAGTGTCTGCAGGTAATGTCCCAAGAGGACGATTTTTCACTGCCATAGATATCTATCCCAACTGCACTTCAATATTTTTAATAGCTGCATCATGTGCATCTACTCCCTCACTCATTTTGACAGTCGACCCAATCACATGTTGCATCATCGCTTCAAGCCTGGAAAACTCATCTTCTTGCCTCCCCCCATGTTGTTACTGAGGAGGGTGGTATGCTTGCTGCTGATTTTGATTGTTATAACCTTGTGGCCTCTGATAAGGTGCCACATTACCATGAGGTCTCATGGAACCCATGTTTCCATTGTCTGTTGCTGGTGAGGTGGTCTATACTGTTGAACTTGTTGACCCCAGTTCTGTCCCCCCTGTCTCTAGCCTCCATAATTTGACACATAATTCATGTTTTCTGGGTAAGGAGGGTGATCACAATCTGCATTCCACTGATTACCCATTGGTTGACCAATGCAAGATGCGCATAAGCCCCCATTGGTAGTATCCACAATATGAACTTGCTACTTTATCCCCGACTCCTCTACCTTCTTAGTAAGAATACTCATTTGTGTCATTAAAGTAGCCATGTTCTCAGCCATAGTGTTGGACGGATCTAATGGCACTGAGTAAACAACTGGGGTAATAGGAGCACCCCTGGCTGTCCACCCTGAATTCTGTTCCATCGTATCAAGTAAAATCTGGCACTCTCTCCATGTCTTGTTAAGGAATGTTCCACCAGCTGAAGCATCAACATTGGCTTTTACACCATCAGCCAGACCCATATAGAATCGCTGCCCCAACATTTGCTCCGGAATACCATGGTGAGGACAGATAACCAGCATCCTTTTAAACCGTTCACATGTCTCCTGCAGTGTCTCCATGGGCTTCTGTCTAAAGTTTATGATATCATCAATCTGATGTGCCGTCTTGTTTGGTAGATGGAATTTATTCAGAAATTACTTGACCAACTCCTCCCATGTTGCAATAGTTGATAGGGAGGGAGTTGACCAAGTCTGGACAAATCCTGTCACCGAGAACGGAAACAATAACAGCCTTAATGCCTCCGGGGTAACATTCGGTTGCCTATGGGTCTTGCAGATGGACAAAAAGTTCTTTAAATGCTATTGTGGATCCTCAACGTACGACCCCGAAAATAGCCCATTATTTTGCAACAAGTGCAGCATATTGTTTGTAATCTGGAAGGACTCTGCTTCAATCTGAGGGACCAAAATCGCGGTTGCCAAGTTGTCAATTGTGGGTTGTGCCAAGTCGTATAATGGCGCCTCAGGTACAACGGGTAGCCCAGGCGCTGCAATCCGCGTAGCTCGGTCGACCTCACCATCCCCAACATTAATGTTGTTTCTATCGTTCAACTCTGCCATGTCTGGTTCTATGTGTTCAATGTGTGATTGTTGTTTGCTTCTTTGATTGGCCCTGTTCAAGGCCTTGAAAACCTTTTCGGGGTCTGGCAATGCTTCAAATATGTCACCAGTTCTCGAAGAGTTTCTAGGCATGCACCTGTACCGCCGGTTTAGAAAACGTTAGAAATTCAATATATGTATGAAAATCAAAGAAAATCGACTATACTTAAGAATTTTCCTTCAACTACACTTGATAATAATGTTAACTTCCTGGCAACGACGCCAAAACTTGATCACGCTCAACTATGTCTATTAAAAGACTAAGCGGGCGTTGCAAATATAATCCAGGTATTTTTCCCAGAGTCAAATCTCACAGGGAATTAACGTATCAAATGTCGTCTTTAGATTACTAGATTCTCAATAGTCAAGTTTCTCAAATGTTGTGTATATCACTTTGTGTTGTTTCTACTACTACAACTGAACAGAAATAATAAACTTAAGATTAACTAACAATAATATGTAANCCTTCAATCAACTACAACAAGAACGTAGTTGAACAAATAGAGATTAACAACCAACAAAAACTATATTAATATCACAATAAAGTCATCCTCCAACGGGTTCCACCAAAATCTTATATTAGAAAAGTTAGCTACTCATAATAATGATAAAAACTACAAAAGAATTCATAAGCAAAGGTAAAAGAACAAAGGAAGGAGATATGGATTGATGCCCAATTGCCTCCTTGCCTCTTGCCCTTGCTTTTCTTGTTCTAAACTCTAAACCTTGATACAAATCTTCTCCAGCTTCTATTTTCTGCGCCCGCGCTAGTTGGGTTATAAACTGCCTCCGGAAAGCTAGACTAGCGCGGGCGTTCTAAGGTAGAGCTACAGCCCGCGCTAATGGGGTTCTTCACTGCCTCGTTAAACTAAACTAGCCTTCAAATCACCCCGAAATTACCCTATGGCCTGTTATTCTTCAAATTCGCCCGGATCACCATCATATGTCCTTAATAGCTTATTGTACTCCAGTGAAACACAAAAATCACCATTAGAGCCAATTTTTCATCATTTAACACACTTAAGACCGTGAAGCATCATTAAGTTAGAGTATAAATATACGCTAAACTATGTTAATTTAGCATACTATCACTTACCCTCCCTGTATCCTTAACCCACAATGTCCCCGTACCTTCCCATTAAATAGCCCTAGTCACTAGGTAGGTAGAGATGGTAAACCTCCCACATAGAAGCCATCTAAAGAAAAGAATGCCAAGACAAGAGGAATCATGCAAAAATCAACAAAGCAAAGGCATTATAGCTTGCAAGGAGGAACTGTTGAGGTAGTTACTACGACAACCACATTGAGTATTGAGCTGCTTGCACAAACACAACAAAGGACACCACAAACACGACCATCTAGCCCGATAGAGGTTGGTTCTATTCCAGATCTACGAAGGAGATTCAAAGCTGTCTCCAGCTAAGAGTCTAAGACAATAAAAGTAAAACATAAAGGGAAATCACCAAAGGTGGTTGAATAAGAGACAAACTCTAACTCATCTAATAAGGAGATGGTGAGTCCTTCATCCGAGGGTGCAAGGGAGCCAAGTGGTTTGGTTGACAAGTCAGTATGGGAGAAGAAGATTGTGAGAAAACATGTTCGGAAGATGCATGACAACATAAAGAAGAAATAAGTGCTTTCCCAACTACTAGAGAGGTTACTGAATTTGGATGTGGCAAGGGATAGTGCTGGAGAGGAACAAGTTACTGTTATCGCTTCTGTGTTAAAACTCAGAAAATCAGAAGAACTGTTAGAAGAAACAGAAAATATATATAAACGATAAATAATATTCCGAGTCCACAATTTTCTTGTGTGTCCTTAAGGAATTTTAACCCCCTCACAAGTTGCCAAGGTAATGGATTAAATCCTCCCAGGATAAAACGGAATGACCTTCCTGCAACAGTGGCAATACCAACTGCAGGATACCAACAAACTCAAAGAACGGAGCAAGATCACACTTACGAAGTTGAGAGAGAGAGAGACTGCGAAGTAGAATGCAGTATTCAGAATGGGAATTCTGTTTTTCAGTGTCGGAAAATTAAGCCATGCCTCAAAATTTTTAGGCAACTATAGGCAACTATTGGAAGAGGTGTGATGTCTGTTCAGGAAAATAAAGTGTCTGTTCAGGAAGGAAAACAAGCAAAGGCAGCGTTTTTGGATTTCAGTTAATTCCGTTAATGAACTAACTAATANACAGCATTTTTGGATTTCAGTTAATTTCGTTAATGAACTAACTGATATTTAATATAATTATTAAATAATTAATTAAATAAACTTTGTCCAAAAATAATCTTATCGATCGATTTGACAAATCCGAAGCCGAAGCCGAAGCCGAAGCCGAGCGAGCGACGACGACGGCGCGGGGATACATTCTCTTCAACTCCTTTTAAGAGCTCTAAGAAGTGATCCTATATTTATACACACAAGTGTAGTTGTCTTTCACCAATGTGGTACAAAGTTCATGACAAAAGCTCACTTGATTCAAATTTTCATTTCCCTCCATTTTATTTTCCACCATTTCCCAATTCATACTCTTAGACTTTTAAGCCCAATGCATAAAGTCTTTAAGCCCAATGCTTAAAGTCCAACAGTTACATGAGAAAGGAGATGTTTTGCTAGAGTACAGGCACTATGTGATATCTACTATGTCCATGAGGTGAATAAAGAGAACCTCTAGAAGAAAGGTCATGGGGAGCGGATCAGCGCCATTGAGGATGAGATCCGACAATTAACAATGGATTTGAAGGCACGTGAACATGCATTGATGACTGCAGTATAGACCAGGGGTTAGTAGATTTAATCCTAGTTCTACTACATTCCAGCCTCCTTTAAGAAGATGTTGCCCAAAATGTCTATTGGGGTGTAGATACACCTAGAGGATTTGTACATCTATATAATGGGATTGAGTGCTACTAATATCACTCTTGTTGATGAACTGGAATTGATGATTGCTGTTGAAGAGCCGACTGAGGTGAGAGTTGAGGCTGCTATGACTGGATGCCATTTTAGGAGAGGGTGAGCTAATATAGGTCGTAATCTACATTTGGCTTCACGCTAGATGATCAAACAGTATAGGGGATCAAGGTTCAAGACCACTCTCTTTCACCACCAGAGTCCACTCGAGGATGTTTCTGACACCCACACTACTTCGAGTCCGGAACCAAAATGTGGTTCTTTTGGACTCTGTAGACCAAAATAGATCTAAAAAAAAAAGAAGAACGAAACTATATATAACGCCACAGTATGTGGCGCTATAGATTAACGGTAACTGTGTCGTTAATGTATAGCGCCACATACTGCGGCGTTATACATAAAAAGCTGACAATATCCAGGTATAGCGCCGGGTCCCTTGGCGTTATACCCCTTTTTTTTAAAAAACGGGGCCGTCTTCTTCAAGACGACCCTCCTCCTCCCTTCTTCCACCATTTTTTTATCCCTTCGTGTTTTTTTGGTGCCCCCCGAGTTTCTGCCCCATTTTTTAAAAAGAAAATTTTTTTTTGGGTCCCCCCATCACATAAAAGTTGAAGAACTTGGTCCCACTTTCGAGTAGAGCATCGCATTCTTGTTGCTTCAAATTTTCTGAGTCAAAATTTCAATTTATTTGCTTTCTGAAAGCTCTAAATCGAGGTATTTCGTTTTATTTTATGTTGAAACTTTAATAATAATGCATACTTTTGTATTTGTATGTGTTCTATTTCGTCTTCTTTTTTTTTTTTTTTTTTTTTTTTTTTTNTGCGAAACTAGTATGTTAAATTTATCCGGACTTAATAATTGTTTTTATATATATGTGTTTCATGTCGTTTTGTGCTTTATTAGTAATTAAATTTATTTGTTGTTCATGTGTAGTTTAGATTATTAGCGTAGTAAAATCTAGACCTTTTTAGCGTAGTAAAATGTAGGCCCTTGTAGCGTAGTAAAATTTAGAGCCTTGTAGCGTAGTAATGTGTAGTAGTGTAGCGTAGAAATACTTTAGTTTAAGTATCTTATACTGGTAGTTGAAAATGCAAACTTTGTACAATTAAGTTAATAATTATACAACACACATAATTATAAAAATATTAAATTGGACACATAAGTAATTATTAATGTTAGTCCGGTTACTTTAAGTAACACTGAACATTTTCTCACACCCTTTTTTTGCATAACAACGATATCAATTTATCGTACTCCATTGTAAGTAGCAATTTAACATGACACTGAGCAGGTAAATTGTAGCCCACAGAGTTATTCTCCATCACAACCTCATCCCCCCCCCCCAATATAATGAAACTCTCATTCTACGCTCTTCATACATAATGAAAAAATGCTTGAGAATTTAACAACAATAAACGTTTGATCAAGAGTTGAAAATTGTTTTTGAATGAATTTCAATGCAATTCTAACCTCTTTATATAGGAAATGGCTGGCCGGAGAATTTCTTTTTAAATGTATAGCGCCAAAGCAGTGGGCACTATACACCTTTTGAATTATTGAACGTGTATTATTGGTGGGCCCAGGAATCAGGTATAGCGCCACAGTGCCCGGCGTTATACAAATGTCAGATATTTATATGTATGACGCCACAGTATGTGGCGCTATACATTAACGACACACTTACCATTAATGTATAGCGCCACATACTGTGGCGTTATATATAGTTTCGTTCTCTTTTTTTGTTTAGACCTATTTTGGTCTACAGAGTCCAAAAGAACCACATTTTGGTTCCGGATTGGCCTTGAACATCAAAAAACACCCTCCAGCTTCTATTTCCCGCGCTAGTTGGGTTATACATTCCCTCCGGAAAGCTAGACTAGCGCGGCGCGCTAAGGTCGTACTACAACCCGCGCTAATGGGTTCTTCACTACCTCGTTAAACTGAACTAGCCTTCAAATCACTCCCAAAATTACCCCATGGCCTGTTATTCTTCAAATTCGCCTGGATCACCGTCATAAGTCCTCAATCGCTTATTGTACTCATGTGAAACACAAAAATCACCATTAGAGCCAATTTATCATCATTTAACACACTTAAGACCGTGAAGCATCATTAAGTTAGAGTATAAATATACGCTAAACTATGTGAATTTAGCCTATGATCAACACCCCACACTTAAATCATTGCTAGTCCTCGAGCAATCCACTACATCCTACAAGATTTCTTTGCATCAAACACATCCCTACGATGTCACACCACAATATTTTACAAGCATTAAACCTAGCAGTGTAACATCTATGCCTCAAGCGGCGACTCTCAAATGCCAAGCCATACTCTTACTTCCTCGAGATACTCTACAAGGAGTTCAAGACTTACCTCTTTTTCATAAATTATGTGCCCTCACTTCCCACAATTGAGAGTAGTTCCACAAAAGATAATAGGAACCAGGAACTATAAATCGAAAGAATTCACTCACTCTAAAAAGAACATTCATATGCCACACAGATACGCCATAGGCTTTCCCGTAGTATAATACTCTACTAATTGAGTTTATTCAGTCTAAGATCAATAGGTCTTTATTTGGTTGTAATGTAGGCTAAGGGACGGGTAGGATACATTTGGGGATATTTCTAGATGGTTTTGGAAAAAGTTGGCAATTTGAAGGTTTGGAATATTTATAAGTTTTACCAGGAGTTGACTTTGATGATATCAGATTCATAATTGTGGTTCTGGGAAGGAATAACTTTGTTATGTCATTTGTACTTATGTGCAAAATTTGAGTTCATTCCAAGTTGATTTGATAAGGTTCAACACAAGTTTTGGAAGTTCAAAGATTCAAAGTTCATTAAGTTGGATTTGAAGCATGATTCATGGTTTTGATATTGTTATGGGTTATTTGAGGCCTCGAGTAGGTCCGTATTATGTTATGTGATTTTTTGGAATGTTTGGACAGGGTCCCAAGGGGCTTGAGCGTGATTCATATTTTATTTGGACAATTTTTCTTCATTTTGGCATTGTTGGTTTCTGCTGAGTTATGGGCATCTAGTTTCCTTGTTTGCAATTGCGTAGAATGGATAGCGATTGCGTAGAGTTGTTTGATGGATGGGGAAAATCGTTCATCGCGTTTGCAAGTCCAAAGATGCATTCACGAAGGTTGAGACAATTGTTCAGCATATTCATGAGTCTAGCGACGCGTTCGCGTAAAAGGAAGGAGGGTGTAAGGATGTTAGGCACTTATTCTTTGCAGCCGCGAAGTGTGGAACGCAATCGCGTAGCTCTCGGAGATTGACCATCACATTTGCGACTGTTATTTTTTGTTCGCGTAAGAGGAATTCAGCTGGTGGGAATTTTTTTTATGCGAACGTGTGGGATTTTTCGCGTTCATGAAGTGTAATAACTTGGCAGACTCTATTAAATTTGATTTCGAGGGTTAGCATCATTTTATCATATTTAGAGCTATGGAGCTCGAATTGAAAATATTTTAAGGAGATTTTTACCATATGGATAGGGGTAAGTGTTCGCTTCTCAGTTTTGAGTATATTTCATGAATTTATCTTTGTTTTTGGAATTTCATTGATGATTTCAAAGGAGAAATTGGGGGTTTTGTCTAAAGTTTTATAGAGTGAATTTTCAAGTTAGAGCATCGATTCGGAGTCCGATTAGGTGAAACTAGTATAGTTGGACTCGTAATTGAATGGATCTTCTGATTTATGAATTTTGTTGGGTTCCGAGGTTCGGGCCTATGTTTGACTTTTTTGTTGAATTTGGGTTTTTGATTAAAAGTTCGACCTTTATCGATTGAGTTTTTTTCCTTAATCATTAATTTATGTTATTGAGTTGTTTTGGCTAGTTTGGAGGATTTAAGAGGTCGGTACGCGCGAGATGGCTTTTCTAGAGTATTGTTTAACTTGCTCGGTATCACATTCTTCTTGTTCGAGGTAAGTAACATTGCTAAACTTTGTGTTAAGGGAATGAACCCCTGAATATACGTGTTATGTGTTTGGTGTTGAGATGACGCACATGCTAGGTGACGGGCGTGTGGGCGTGCACCGTGTGAATTATGACTCGGTTGATTCTGTGGTATTGTGTAGTTACCTAATCTTGTTATTACCTATGAAATTTCTACGTGCTAGAGTAATTTATTTGTGATCCATATTAGAAACCATGTTTAGGCTATATAGTTATTATGTTAGGACCCACTAAGGTCATTCCTGGTGTTGAGTTATTTGCTTATAATTTGTATTTACATACTTAGTCATTGTCATTCATTTGCATATCATATCTCAGTCTCTGTTATCATTTATTGTCACAACATGTTGGGCTTATTGGAATGACATTTGTGAGCCCAAGAGACTGGAGAGATTGATGACTGATTTGGATCCTGAGAGCCGTATTGTGAGTGATATTGATTGGATCGGGTTGCATACTGTAACAGGTTTATTCGATTCATGATGGGATTGGCGGCATGCTGCAACAATCCATATTAGCTTGCAGCATGCCCAATGTGCTTTATATATATTATTGATAGGATCGGGGTGCACACCGTAGCAGGCCATGATGGCTTATATTAGTGCTTGGGCAGGATCCACCCCTTCGGAGTTTGACAAACCAGTAGTGAAAGAAGGTTTTACTAATTCATGATGGGATTGGGTTGCGCGGCGCAGTAGGTACCATATAGTGCGGAGTAACTGAGTGTGCTGAGGGATTGAGCATGATGAGTGCGAGTGCGAGACAGTGAGATTAACTACTCTGAGAGTATGAGTACATGATTTCATCAATGTGATGCACTGCATTGACATGTATATTTGACATATATGCATAGAGATGCATTTCTTCATGCTACACGACTTTGTGACATTCATGACTTCATATGTACATTGGCATGTAGGCGTAGAGATGTACTTTCCTCATGCTATCCGAGATTGGAATATTTTATTTGTTGTTGAAAGTTCTTGGAAACAATCACAGTTTTCTTATATACTCACATTTTGGTGATTTCGGTGAATGATTTAGGTTTTATTGTTTTACCTGAAAAGAAAGCCTTGTTTTCCGTAAATGTGAATGAGTTGAGCATCATATATTTGAGTTGTTTCTTGTACCACATTTATTATATTGTTATGAGTTGATGTTGGCTATTGGTGTTGGACTCTAGTCGTTTGTCCAAGCTCGTCGGTGCTTTCAACCTAAGGTTAGGTTTTTTACTTATTGAGTACATGAGGTTGGTTGTACTCATACTACACTTTTGCACCTTGCATGTAGATTTTGGAAGCTGGTGATGTTGTGTATGGTGGGAGCTAGCACTGAAGACGTACCTCCGTTCCGGTCATAGCTTTCTTTGTTCTTGGTAGCTTTAGAATTATTAATTTTTTCATGTATATTTCAAATAGATGGTGTATTTATTTCATACAGCTTTATAAAATCTAAATCTTATAAGATCATTGATTTATACTACCCGTCCTTGGCATTCTGCATAAAAGCTCAGTTATTTCATCAATTATTTTCCTAGTTAAATCTCATTTTAATAGGATTGTTGCTATTTTTCTTACCTAGGGTTAGGTTAGATTACATCATGACTAGTTGGATTTTGGGTCATGACAAGTTGGTATCAGAGCTCTTGGTTCATAGGTTCTATGAGTCATGAGCAAGTGTCTAGTAGAGTCTTGCAGACCGGGATGATAACGTCCATAACTATCTTCGAGAGGCTACAGGGCATTTACTATAAATGTCCCATATTTATTTCCTTATCGTGTGACATTGATTTAGCTTGAAGCGTATCTCTTTGGATGATGACGTCCTTCCACTCACTTGTATGCGTATGTGAGCGCTCGGTATTAGTTTTGCACCAACGGCTTGTAATTCTATGGATGAGGTACGAAATGTGTTTTCTGTGTTTTGGTGATGGGCTAATCAGGAGGACTTGAGGCCCGACTTGGACTGCATCTTAAGTTCAATAGTTTCAGTTGTGTGAGCATCTGCTTTTGGACTTATATGTCTGGTAGTGCCTATGAGTGGAATTTATGGCTTGATGAGTGGTTGGATGGCTATATGAAGAGTATGATGTGACTACAAGCCGTGTTCAGATAGTTTGAATGTGACGAGAAGAGTTTGCTTGAGAAGTAAAAAGGACTATTGGGTGCTTGATTTATGTCATGTTTTGACGTATATCTCGAGTTTTGAGTGTGTTGATGGATCTTTCATGTTGTTTAATTTTAGAACGAATTAGATTCTCATGTCTTGTTGATGAGTTTAGACTCATGAAGATTAAGTGATCACATAGTAGTTGTGGCTGTGAAAAGGTATAGAAAGATATGAATTTGAGGCTAAGCATGTGGGTTATCTCCTGCGGGGTGGTCTGCGGAGGTGTGATCCTTATGATGTTGCATGGAGGCTTTCTTTTCTACCAATGGGTTATAGGTTTTGAGATTTGAGTTTGGATTCGTTGAGAAAGTTGACTTGATTTTCACTAGGATGAATGCGAGCTTAGAAGATGATTTGAGTTTGGATTGGTTAAGAAAGTTGACTTGATTGTTACTAGGATGAATGCGAGCTTAGAATATGATTTAAGGTATTATACGGTTTGTGTTACATGAGCTTAGGAAGTATTTAGTTGAATCTCATTGTGGTATTATGGAATTAATAGAGTATGGAAATTATGAGTTATCGAGTGTTTTGATCTAAAGATTTGAGCCAAGTGGGGGAGTCTTCTATCAACGATTTAATTGCATGGTTACGTGTTGTATTGGTTTTTATCTGAGGCATACTTGTGGATTATTTATGACTTGCAGAGGCTGATTTTGAGGATGACTTAAGCAATGAAATATTTTGATGCATGGTGTATTACACTTATTGGGTATATGGTAATTATGGAATGATTGAGTTTTTATTCGTTAAGGATGTAGTACGTATGGAGTAGGAATTTGCTCGATTGGGTTAAGGTGGGGTTAATTCTTTGGTTGTTGTCGTGCTAATGAGGCACATGTCGTTCGGCCTGTCTGGGCAGTGCAATTGAGATTTGAGTAGAGTGGATCACTCTCGAGAAGGTTCTAATGGATTCAAGATTTATATGTAGCAATTGAGAATTTTTCGGATTTGTATATGGCTAGAATCTGAGATTTACATTGGATGGTGTCGAGACTCGTGGTATTTCTGTATCATTAGGGATTCTACATTTCAGTATCTGGAAGGTGAGGGAAACAACTTTATATTCACAGAAGGTCTCTTTAGAGTGGGTGTATCGGTTGTGGTACCTTTAGGGGGATTGAGAGGGAATACATCGGCTTATGGGCCTTAGGGAGGTGTTGTTTTATGCTAGGATATCTTATGGTGAGATTTGGGTGAGGATTGTGGTGTTCTTTCAAGGACAAGTGTCACCTTGAGGGTAATTCGGAAGGAACTCGGAAGAAATAGGACAACTTGGTAGTAGGTTGGATCAGTATGGAAATGGTATGCTCAGTTCTTTTGGTTCTTATGATGGGTGAAGCTTTACAGGTGTTTTGTGGCAATACTCTTGGATTTGGCGACCTGCGTGGCTTGGTTGAGTTAGAGGGATTCAATTCTGATAGCTTGGTTATGTGCAAATGGATTTCAAAGTGTTCTCGATGATTTCTACCACAGTTTGAGAAGGATATTTCTTACTAGTGTGAGGGGCATGTTGTGTATTGTGATTTTCTACTGGATGGGATCACATGAAAGGTTTTTGGCTAATCGAGTATGTAGTTTGCTTGTGATTCAGAGTTGATAAGGAGGTTATTGTGTTTTCATATGATGGCCTAACAAAGAAGGCGCGTGGTGTGAGATTGGGATTTGTATGTGCAAGTATACGATTCAGTTCCAAAAGGAAGGTCATGAATTTATGCTACACAAACAATTTTAGATATTGGCATTATTTGGTATTACCAGAGAAGAGTGTACATCTAGAAGTTACATAGAGTTTGACTTACCGATGCTTCATTGGTATTGTGGTACTCGCCTGGTTGATCGACTGCTGATATTCAAGTTTTTTACTATGTGGCATGGAGGAATTAAGAAGTATTTCTCATGGAAATGAATATGTATGATAGATGTGATATTCATTCGAGAGGCGAAGTTGGATTCAACTATGGTGATTCATGTGTTCTATGGATTTGGAGACTGGGATTTCTCAAAAGCAGATTGTTTTGGGATTGTGGACTGTGAAGATGTGGCAAACATTAGCTAGATGGTAGTGCATGCTATGTTTAGGTCATTGGTGGACTTTTGGAGGGCCATTTATACATTTGAGGATGACCGGAGTTGATTTGGGGGCCCATTGGTAGGCCCAAGAAGGTTGTGTATTCTACATCGGGTCGGATTTATTAACTCAGCACCGTTATTTCTGAAAGGTGTGTCATTCGGTTAGAATTGAGCTTGTTCATGTTTTGATATGTTCTATGTGTTACTTTTCTATGCTACGATGGGTTGTGATTTGTTGGTTATATGCACACATGATGTGGTTCTGTTTGGGCCTTGTAGCGTAATTTGAGCGAGATGGTTATTATGGTGTTGAATGGTCGATTACGCCTTGGTTATGTTCTTTCCGGGATATATAGTGTTATTCGCTTATACATGCTTATGGTCATTCACTTCATGTACTTAATGTTGAATTGCACGTTGTTGTTGATTTTGAGCATTGTAGCTTGAGGTATCTCATGGGATCGGTGTTTGGATACGGTCACGCATTGCATAGAAGTTGTGTTGGAATATTATCCTTTGTGTTAGATTTGTGT
Source organism: Nicotiana paniculata (assembly GCA_005239505.1). Classification (NCBI taxonomy): domain Eukaryota; kingdom Viridiplantae; phylum Streptophyta; class Magnoliopsida; order Solanales; family Solanaceae; genus Nicotiana; species Nicotiana paniculata. Next base: position 72,571 of record ML366538.1, read on the forward strand.
GTCCTTGTTCTACTATGTATAGTGGGTTCGTAGCATTTCAGTTGTGGTGGTGCTTGTTGAGCTCGCGGGTTGGTTCTCTTATTTGAGTAATTTTCCATTTTTTGGCGCATTTGAATTGTTTCATATTGGTGCACGGATTGCACGGTTTGTGACTTAAGGTGTTATTGGTGTGGCATGTCAGTAGAGTTGCTATTTTGATGAGATGAGGTCATTGGACCTAGGATGGGTACTATCGAACTTGATTACAACATATTTGGAAGGATCATGTCACTAATCGGCTTAGAGATTAGCTATAGCTCCTATCGAATGAGGGGGAGCTATGTGACTTGTTGATATGGTGAGTGGTTATGAGTTTCTACGTGCTTCTTTCATCATCGACAGTGTGCGAAGATTTTGAACGAGGTTACGTTCGATATGCGGTTTGTTACAGGTGTCGGTTTTGTTTTGAGCAACGACTATGATCAGGAATTATTACGACGAGCATGTGAGTTATGTGGTATATCATGTGATTACGTCTTGGGTTATAGTTATGGCTTGATATAGCTTGTTCAAACTCATACAGTTTGTAGATACGAGATTCGGGTCTTGTAAATTTGGGTTCTAAGGTTTATGGATTAAGGTTGAAATAATAATCTCCAATGATGTTATGTTATCAAACTTACATGGTTTGGGATAACGTGGGATAACCCCACATGTATGTGCATGGTAAGTCTACACAATGATTCGATGGCTTTGGAATGACTCTAGACACGTTTGAGGAAGAACGTATGTTTAAGTGGGGGAGAACGTAATGCTCCACCCGGTCGTTTCAAGATTTTGCATACCGTTCAAATATTTGAAGTCTTTATTAGCTTAGTATGATGTACCGTGACTTGTGTGTATCTTCGGCTTTTGTTTTCAAGTGTTTCAGAATTAGTTTTTGAAGAACGAATTTAATGTTTGAAGCTATAGTTGCAAGAGTTGACCAAGTTTGACTTTTTAGTTGGGAGTTGACTTTGATAATATCGGGTTCGGATTGTGGTTTAAGGAATTGGAATATCTTCGTTATGTCATTTGGGACTTGTGTGCAAAATTAGAGTTCATTCCAAGTAGATTTAATAAGATTCGGCACAAGTTTTGGAAGTTAAAAGATTCAAAGTTCATTAAGTTCGACTGTTCGGCGCGCTTTGGTGTTTTGATGTTGTTATGCAAGATTTTAGGCCTCAAGTAGGTCTTTGTTATTTTATGGGACTTGTTGGAATGTTTTGACGGGGTTCCGAAGGGCTCGGGCGTGATTCGGATTATTTTCGGACCATTTTTCTTGATTTTGGCATTGCTGGATTCTGCTGAGTTCTGGACAACTGGTTTCCTTGCTCGCGATCGCGTAAAGTTGTTTTATAGATGAGGAAAATTTGTCATTGTGTTCACGAGTCTAGATACGCGTTCCTGAAGGTTGAGGCCAATTTTCAGCGCATTCCTGAGTTTAGCGACGTGTTCGCGTAGACAGAATAAGGGCCCGAGGATGTCAGGCGCTTGTTCTCCGCGATCGAACACAATCGCGTAGGTCTAGAAGACTGATTATCACGTTCGCGACTGTGCTGTTGCATTCGCATCTGAGGCATTTCATCTGGTGGAAGTTTTTTCTATGCGAACGCGTGGGATTGTCCGCGTTTGCAAAGTGTAACAACTGGGCGGACTCTATTAAATCCCATTTCGAGGGTTAGAGTCATTTTATCATATTTGGAGGTATAGAGTTCGGATAAAAGAAATGTTTGAGTCAATTTTCACCATATGGATTTGGGTTGTTCTCTACTCAGTTTTGATTATATTTCATGAATCTATCTTCGTTTTTGGTATTTGATTGATGATGTCTAAGGAGAAATTGGGAGTTTTTCTCTCAAGCTTCATAGAGTGAATTTTTGAGTTTTGAGTTTTGAGCATTGATTCGGAGTCGGATTTGAGTGAATCTAGTATGGTGGACTCGTAATTAAATAGGTTGTCGTATTTTGTGAGTTTTATCGGATTCCGAGGTGTAGTCCCGAGTTTTACGTTTTGGTTGACTTTGAGTTCTTGATTAAAGATTCGACCTTTATCGATTGGGTTTGTTTTCTTAGGCATTAATTAATGTTCTTGAGTTACTTTTGGCAAGTTTTGAGCCGTTCAGAGGTCGGTACGTGCGGGATGGCATTTCTAGAGTATTGTTTGGCTTGCTCGATATTGGATTCGGCTTGTTCGAGGTATGTAACACTTCTAAAATTTTTGTTGAGGGTATAAACCCCTGAATATATGTGTTCTGTGTTTGGTGTTGAGGTGACACACATGCTTGTTTACGTGCGTGTGGACGTGCACTGTGTGAATTATGACTCGGTTGATTCTGTGGTACATTGCAGTTACCTAATCTTGTTTTTATCCATAAAATTTCTACATGCTAGAGTAATTGAGCTATGATCCATATTAGAAATCATGTTTAGGCTATATACTTATTCTGTTGGGACCCATTGATTCAGTCTTGTTGTTGAGGTATTTGCTTAAAATTTGTAGTTACGTACACAGTGATAGTCATTCATTTGCATATCATATCTCATTCATTATTATCGTTTGTTGACACAACATGTTATCAATGTGTAGGATGATTGGCATAAGATTTGTGAGCCCGGGAGACTGGAGAGATTGATGACTGAATCGGGGCCTAAGAGTTGGATTATGAGTGATATTGATGGGATTGGACTGCACACCGCAACAGGTTTGATGCATGATGGGATCGGGCTGCACGCCCCAGTAGGATATATTGGATTTATATACATTATTATTATATGGATCATCCGCACGTAGCCGCAGGACCTATGGGATTTAAATATATTATTGATGGGATCGGGTTGCACGCCACAGCAGGCCATGATGGATTATATTAGCGCTTGGGCAGGATGCGCCTATCTAGAGTCTGACATACTAATAGTGAAAGCAAGTTTTACTAATTCATGATGGGATCGGGCTGCGTGCGGTAGCAGATTTCGTATAGTGCAGAGTGACTAAGTATACTGAGGGATTGAGCATGATGAATGAGAGTGCGAGACAGTAAGATTGAGTACTCTAAGATTATGAGTACATGAGTTCATTACTGTGATGCATTACATTGACACGTATATTTGACGTACATGCATAGAGATGCATTTTTCATGCTACACTGTGTTGTCACATCAATGACTTCACATGCACATTGACATGTACTGATAAAGATGTTATTTCCTCATGCTATCTGAGATTGAAATATTTTATTTGTTGTTGGAAGTTTTTGAGTTTTATTGTTTGACTTGAAAAGCATGCCTAGCTTTCTGTTATAATGAACGAGCGGAGCATCGTATCTTTGAGTTGTTTATTTTAATACTTTTATTATATTTTTATGAGTTGTTGTTGGCTATAGGCGTTGAACTCTAGCCGTTTTCCAAGCTCGTCACTGATTACAACCTAAGGTTGGGCTTGTTACTTATTGAGTACATGAGGTCTCTTGTACTCATACTACACTTTTGCACCTTGCGTGTAGATTTTGGATGCTGATGTTAATGTGTATGGCGAAAGCTGGCACTGAAGATGTACCTGCATTCCAGTCATAGCTGCCTCTTGTTCTTGGTATCTTTAGAATTATTAATATGTTCATAAATATTTTAAAAAGATGATGTATTTATTTCATACCATCTTTGTAAACTTTAAATCTTAGAAGCTCATGATTTGTACTACCAGTCCTTGGAATTTTGTATAAAACTCAGTTATTTCATCATTTATTTTCCTAGTTAAATCTCACTTGAATAGGATTGTTGCTATTTGGCTTACCTAGATGGTGGGGTTAGGTGCCATCCTGACTAGTTTGATTTTGGGTCGTGACAAGTTGGTATTAGAGCTCTAGGTTCATAAGTTATACGAGTCATGAGCAAGTGTCTAGTAGATTCTTGTGGATCGGTATAATGACGTCAATACCTATCTTCGATAGGCTACATAGAATTTAGTATAAATTCCCATCTTTCTTTCCTTAGTATGCAACATTGATTCATCATGAAGCGTATCTCTTTGAATTCCTTCCAGTCACTCTTATGCGCATATGAGTGCTCGGTATCAGTTGTGCTTCGATGACTTGTGATTCTATTAATGAGGAACGAGATGTGTTTTTGTGTTTTGGTGATGTGCCATGTTGGAGGACTTGAGTCCAGGTTTGGACTCAGCTTAGGCTCGGTAATTTTTATTGTGTGAGCATGTAATTTTTGACATATATGTCTGGTAGTGTCCTTACGAGCGGAATTTGTGTCTCGATGAGTGGTTGGATGGTTATATGATGAGTATTATGTGAGTACAGGTTGTGTTCATATGGTTTGAATGTGAGTAGAAGAGTTTGCTTGAGATGTAAAAAAGACTATTAGGTGGTTATGAGTGTGTTGAAGGATCTTTCATGTTGTTTAATTGTGGAATGAATTTGATTCTCATGTCTTGTTGATGAGCTCAGACTTATGAAGATTAAGTGGTTGCGTAGTAGTTGTGGTTGGAAAAGGGTATTGAAAGATGCCAATTTGAAGCTAAGCAGGTGGGTTATCTTCTTCGAGTTGGTCTATAGAGGTGTGATCCTTATGATATTGTGTGGAGTATTACTTTTCTTCAATTGGGTTATAGGTGTTGTGATTTGAGTTTGGATTGGTTGAGAAAGTCGAGTTGACTGTCACGAGGATGAATGAGATCTTAGTAGATTATTTGAGGTATTATTTGGTTTGTGTTACATTAGCTTAGGAAGTATTTAGTTGAATCTCACTCTGGTAATATGGTAGTAATAGAGTATGGCCATTGTGATTTATCGAGTGTTTTGATGTACGGCTTTGATCCAAGTGGGGGAGCCTGCTAACGACGATTTGATTTCAAGGTTACTTGTTGTATTGGTTTTGGTCTGAAGCATACTTGTGGATCGGTAATGACTTGCAGGGGCTGGTATCGAGGATGACTTAAGTAAGGAAATTTATGGATCTATGGTGTATTACACTTTATGGGTATGTGGGAATCATGGAATGATTGAGCTGTTATCTGTGAAGGATGTAGTGCGCTGAGTAGAAATTTTCTTGGTTGCGTTAAGGCGGGGTTACTTCTTAGGTTGTTTTCGTGCTAATATGGCATAAGATGTTCGGCCCATTTGGACAGTTCAATTGATATTTGAGCAGAGTGGATGACTCCAGTGAAGGTTCTAATGGGTTCAAGATGTATATGTAGCAATTGAGAATTTTTTGGATTTGTATATGACTAGAATCTGATATTTACATCGGGTGGTGTCGAGATACGCGGTACTTCTATATCATTATGGATTCTCCATTTCAGTATCATGAAGTTGAAGGTTGATGTAAGATTCATAGAAGGTTTCTTCGAAGTGCGTGTCTTGATTGTGGTACTTTTGGGGTGCTTAAGAGGTAATACAACGGCTTATGGGCCTTAGGGAGGTGTGGTTTTATGTTAGGATCTCTTATTGTAAGCTTTGGGTAAAGATCGTGGTGTTCTGGCAAGGAGAAGTGTCACCTTGAGGGTAATTCAGAAGGAACTCGGAGGAAATAGGACAACTTGGTAGTAGGCTGGATCATTATGGCAATGGTATGGTTGGTTCTTTTGGTTTTTATGATGAGGGGAGGCTTTACGGTTGTTTTGTGGCAATAACCTTAAATTTGGTGACCTACGTAGCTTGATTGAGTTAGAGCGATTCAGTTCTGATATCTTGGTCATGTGCACATGGATTTCAAAGTGTGCTCGATGATTTCTACCACGGTTTGAGATGGATATTTCCTACCGGAGTGAGGAGCATGTTGTGTATTGTTATTTTCTACTGGATGGGATCATAAGAAAGGTTACTTGCTAATCAAGTATGTAGTTTGCTTGTGACTCAAAGTTGATAATGAGGTTCTCATGTTTTCTTATGATGACCTAATAGAGGCGGTGCGTGGTGTGAGATTGGTATTTGCATGTGCAGGCATATGATTCATATGTTGGCACTATTTGGTATTACCTGAGAAGAGTGTATATCCAGAAGCCGCATTGAGTTTGAGTTACGAATGCTTTATTGGTATTGCGGCACTCGTCTGGCTGATCGACTGCTGATATTCAATTTTTTGTTATGTGGCATGGAAGAATTATAGAAGTATGTATCTTGGGGATGATTATGTATGATAGATGTGTTAGTCATTCGAGTGGAAGAGTTGGTATCAATTAAGGTCATTCATGTGTTCTATGGATTTGGAGACTCTGATTTCTCAAATGCAGATTGTTTCGGGGTTGTGGACTGTGAAGATGTGGCCAAAGTTATATAGATGGTAGTGTGCTCTATGTTTAGATCATTGTGGTCTTTTGGAGGGATATCTATCCATTTGGGGATGAACGGATTTGATTTAGGGGGCCATTGGTAGGCCCGTGCAGGATGTGTATTCTACACGGGGTGAGATTTGTTGACTCAACACTGTTATTGCTGAAAAGTGTGTCATTCGGTTAGAGTAGAGCTTGTTCATTTTGATATGTTCTATGTGTAACTTTTCGATGCTACGAGGGGCTGTGATATGTCGGTTGTATGCACACGTGATGTGGTTCTGTTCGGGCCTTGTAGCGGAATTTGAGCGAGATGATTATTAGGGTGTTGAATGGTATGAATGGTCGATTGCACCATGGTTATGTTCTTTTCGGGCTATGGTATATAGTGTTATTCGCTTCTCCATAGTTATGGTCATGAACTTCATGTACTTGATATTGAATTGCGCGTGGTTGTTAATTTTGAGCATTGTGGCTTGAGGTATCTCATAGGATCAGTGTTCGAATGGAGTCACGCATTGCAGCAGAGTTGTGTTGGGATATTATCCTTTGTGTTAGATTCATGTGTCTTGGTTCTACTACATATCGTGGGTTCCTAGAATTTCGGTTGTGGTGGTGCTTGCCGAGCTCGCATGTCGGATCTCTCATTTAGTCATTTTCCATTTTTGGGTGCATTTGAATTCTTATGTATGGGTGAACAGGTTTCACGGTTTGTGGCTTAAGGTTGTATTGGTTTGGCATATCAATAGAGTGGTTGTATTTGATGAGATAAGGTCGTTGGACCTAGGATGGGTGCTATCGAATTTGATTGCGGTATATTTGTAAGGATATTGTCATTGGTCGGCTTAGAAATAGGCTATAGTTTCTGTCGAAGGAGGGGGAGCTCTATGACTTGTTGATCTGATGAGTGATTATGAGCTTTTTCATGCTTATTTCATCATTAGCAGTGTACAAAGGTTTTGAACGAGGTTTTTGTTGATATGAGGTTTGTTACCGGTGTAGGATTTGTTTTGAGCAACTACTGTGATCGGGAATTATTCCTACGAGCATGCGAGTTATGTAATATATGATGTGATTACGTCTTAGGTTATGGTTATGGATTGGTAAAGCCTATTCAGACTCATACAGTGTAAAGGTACGAGATTCGGGTCTTGTAAGGATGCAGATGATGGAAATTTAATTTCTTGGGTTTACGAACTAAGGCTGAAGTAATGATCTCCAATTATGTTGTTTTATTAGTCTTACATGGTTTGGGATAATGTGGGATCACCCCCCTGGTTATGTGCATGGTAAGGCTACACAACAATTTGATGGATTTGGAACGACTCTAGGCATGTTTGAGAACGAACGTATGTTCAAGTGGTGGAGAATGTAATGACCTGCCAGGTAATTTCAAGCATTTGCATTCAGTTCAGCTATTTGATGTCTTGATTAGCTTTGTATGATGTATCATGACTTCTGTGTATCGTTTGTTTTGGTTTTCAGATGTTTCAGAATTAATTTTGGAAGAATGAATTTCATGTTTGAAGCTTTAATTTGGAAGAGTTAACCAAGTTTGACTTTTCAGTATTTACCTCAGTTCGGAGTTTTGATGGTTTTGTTACGTCCAGATGGTGATTTTGTACTTGGGCGTATGCCTGGATTTTCATTTGGATCTTTCTAGAAGGTTTTGGGGAATGTTGGTAATTTGAAGGTTTAAAATACTCATAAATTTGACTGGGAGTTGACTTTGATGATATAAGATTCAGATTGTGGTTCAAAGAATTGGAATAACTTTGTTATGTCATTTAGGATTTGTGTGGAAAATTTGAGTTCTTTCCTAGATGATTTTAGAAGGTTTAGCACGAGTTTTGGATGTTGAAAGATTCAAAGTTCATTAAGTTCGATTTGGTGCGATTCGTGGTTTTCATGTTGTTATGTGTGATTTGAGGCCTCGAGTAGGTCGTGTTTTGTTATGGAACTTGTTGGAATGTTCAGATAGGGTTTCGAAGGGTTCGGGCATGATACGGATTGTTTTCGGACAATTTTTATTCATCGCTTTTTCGAATCAACGAGACACGTTCGCGAATCTAGAGTCGCATTCATGAAGATTGAGGCAATTGTTCAGCGCATTCGTGACTCTAGCGACGCAATTGCATAGAAGGAAGGAGGACCTGAGGATGTCAAGTGTTTTTTCTTCGCGGTCGTGAAGTCTGCAATGCTATCGCATAGCTCTAGGAGATTGACCATCGTGTTTACGACTGTGATGTTGCGTTCGCATAAGGGGAATTTCAGTTTGTGGGAATTTGTTATATGCGAACGCGTGGGATTGTCCGTGTTAAATAAGTGTAATAACTGGGTAGACTCTATTAAATCCCATTTCGAGGGTTAGAATCATTTTGTCATATTTGGAGCTATGGAGCTCGGAATGAAGTAATATTTGAGGTGATTTTCACCATATGGATTGGGGTAAGTGTTATCTACTTAGTTATGATTATATTTCATGAATCTATCTTCATTTTTAGCATTCGATTGATGATTTCAAAGGAGAAATTGGGGGGATTTTATCTAAAGTTTCATAGAGTGAATTTTCGAGTTTTGAGCAGCAATTCGGAGTCGAATTTAAGTAAAACTAGTATGGTTGGACTCGTAATTGAATGGGTTGTCGGATTTTGTGAGTTTTGTCGGGTTTCGATATGCAGGACCAGGTTCAACCTTTTGGTTGACTTTGGATTTTTGATTAAAGATTCGACCTTTATCGATTAGGTTTGTTTCCTTAAGCATTAATTAATGTTCTTGAGTTGCTTTTGGCTAGTTTCTAGTCGTTCAGAAGTTGGTACACGCGGGATGGCATTTCTAGAGTATTATTTTGCTTGCTCAGTATTAGATTCGGCTTTTTCAAACTAACTAACACTTCTAAACTTGGTGTTGAGAGTATGAACCCCTGAATATACGTGCTATTGTTAGGTATTGTGGTGATGCATATGCTAGATAATGGGCATGTGGGCGTGCACCGTGTGAATTATGATTCGGTTGATTCTGTGGTACTGTGTAGTCACCTAATCTTGTTTTTATCAAAGAAATTTCTACGTGCTAGAGTATTGAGTTGTGATCCACATTAGAAACCAAGTTAAGGTTGTATGCTTATTCTGTTGGGACCCACTGAGGTCATTCCTGTTGTTGAGTTATTTGCTTAAAATTTGTTGTTACATACTCAGTCATGGTCATTCATTTGCGTATCATATCTCAGTCTCTGTTATCATTTGTTGTCACAATATTTTATCATTGTTTGGGCTGATTAGCGTGATATTTGCGAGCCCGAGAGACTAGAGAGATGGATGACTGAGTTGGGGCATGAGAGTCGGATTATGAGTAATATTGATGGGATAGGGTCGCACGTCGCACTAGGTTTATTTGATTCATAATGGGATCGGGTTGCACGCCGCAGCAGGTTTATTTGATTCATTATAGGATCGAGCTGTGATGGTAGGCTATAATGTGTGTTTTAGTTGCTTATCTCACCTTAACTTACTGCACTTTAATTGAATTGATCTCTAATCGCTAGTGTTTTGCACTAATTATATGTTTTATTGCTTTGTAGGAGTGATTCTGAGCTACGTAGATGTTAAGGAATGAATTTACGCTATTTTGGAGCTTTGAAGTCTAAGTAAAAGCCTAAGGATTAATTCGGGATCATGTTCGGGGATCAATGGATAATAGAGCACTTTAAGAGCGAAACGAAGAATCAAGCAAGTATACTGCGCATTCCCAAGTAAAATGCACACAATGTTTCCCTCAGAATTCTGTTTGGGCTCCATAATATATCGTTATAAGGAAATTTAATAGGGCTACAACTTTCATGTTTTACATTTTCCTAAATTCCCAACATAACGCCACCAAGATGCACAATCGCGCACTGGGCGTGCACTGGAGGAAGAACAGGGTGAAAAATGCATGACCAAGTGCGCGAGCATACTTAAAGGTGCGCGGCCGCGCACGTCCTGTCCGGGAAAAGTATCCTATTTCACATAGGAGAAGGTGTATTTGTTTGGGTCTGACCCTACTTGGTATATAAACATGGGAAAATGGTATTTTGGGACTTTTAACATAATTTAGACCTAAGGAAGTTAAGGAGAAGAGGGAGAAGAAGGAGCACAAGGATTTCGTCATTAAATCCTCACTTAATACAAGGGTTTGGATGTTTTATGTTTTCCTTTGACTTAAACTTAATTGTGATGAATTTCTCCATGTCCATGGAGTGCTTCTTCCTTAGGGATTGATAGATTTTGTGTTTTAAGAATGGTTTATGGATATTAACTCTAGATTTTATGCATTGAATCGTTTTGGGTGGTTTCATTGTTGCATATATATTCACATGTTTATGTAATTGAAAGAGGCATAATGTGTGATTTTTCGCATTATCTTGTGGTTGAATTCGTTGATTCTTCATAGTAATCGAAATAGGCTAGTTGAATTATTGTTTAGACCTAGTTAGGAGGATAATCGAAAGAGGTTCTCCTAAAGATTAACCCACTACGAATTCTTGCATATCTTCGCTGAGCTTAACCTACTTTGTATTGTGAGGTTGAGACTTAATCGAGAGAGGAGTTTCTACTGAACGTTTGAACAAATATTAGAGTGAATTCAAGAGACTCACTTGAACCTTAGAAGTGAATTAACTAGAGTTCTCCCCTTGATATCTTCTTGCTTACTTTTGTTGCAATTGTCATTAGCCAATAGTTTAGACTTTTAGTTAATTTCACTTTTAATTCACACAAATACAAATTGTTGATCATCTTGGATAGCAATTAAACTAGAAGCTACGAAAACACTATTTAAATCCAATATATGTGGATACGATATTTTCTATACTATATTCGACTAGCGAGCAAAATTTTGTGATGTTTTATTAGCTCGTCAAATTTTGGGGTCGTTGCAGGAAAAATCAATAGTGTTTGAAATAGTTTGTAGTGATAATTTAGGAATTTTTTTTTATTATTTTTTTTTCCTTTTTACGGTTTGTGTTCTTTGACTATGTGCATGCTACAGGTTGGATTGGTGCATGACCCGATCTTCTGGGAAGGAATTGGTACCATACGAGCCGGAAATTGAAAAGCAACTGCAACAACTAAGGAGAGAAATAAATCTCCTCGCGAACACAGAGAAGGTTGGGCAATCCTCAACCAAAGAAGTTATGGCGGGAGACAATTATAATGCTAATTTGGCTGCGGGAGAGGCAGCACACCAAAGACAAAAAGCTGCACGAGATGCAGAGGAGACAACTCTTCGAAATGCACAACTTTTCTTCGAGAAGAGAGGGCTCTAAGAATGTATCAGAACCAGCCCTTGAGTGGAGACCAGTTTGGAAATATAGCTCCCAGTGATGGGAGACCACTTGGAGATTATGCTAGATCAGTCTATAACCAAGGCTTATCAAGTGTGAGACCACCTCCAGTTGCAGCCAACAATTTTGAATTGAAGCAAGGGTTGCTCCAAACCCTCCAAAACAGTTGTGCCTTTAGATGGAAGATGAATGAAGATCCGAACAATCATCTGATGGACTTCGATGAGATTATGAAAACCTTCCAATATAATGATGTGTCACAAGATGCAGTGTACTTAAGGGCATTCCCCTTCACTCTCAAAGACGATGCAAAACTAGCATCAAAGCTTGCCTAGGGGATTCATAAAAAATAGATGACTAGAAAAATTCTTTACAAATATTTCTCATCATCCAAGATGGGCAAGTTTAGAATGGAGATTCATAACTTTTGTCAGAACGAGACTGAAATCGTGTTTGAAGCTTGGGAGAGGTTCAAAGAGATAATGCGTAAGTGGCAGCATAGGGGAATAGGATTCTAAATGAAACTCCAGGATTTTTGGGATGGATTGACACCAACTTCACGCAAAACATTGAGTAATGCAGCAGGAGGCCCGTTGATGAAAAATCCCCAGAGAAGATAGTCACAATTCTAGATGACTTGTCTAAGGATGCAAATCGGTGGCCCTCTGAAGATTCTGAAAGAACAAGAACAACAAGTGTTCACCAAGTTGACGCTAACACATCTATGCAGGTAAAACTTGATGCCATGGAAAAGGAAATAAGGAAGGTAACTTTAGCGTCAATACACAGTGAGCCTCCTGTACCATGTGACATATGTGGAAGAGGACACCCTACTCATGAGTGTCAAGTCTCGATTGAGGAAGTTAATATTGTTGGTAATTACAATTTCAATGAAATGGGTCATAACCACCCCAGTTTTTCATGGAGTTCACCTGGGGATACACCAAATGCATGGCAACAGAACAACCCCCGATTCCAAGGACAAGGAGCTCCTAGTTTGTGAATCAGCAAAGGCCGTAGTATCAGCCTCAATAGCCAATTTAGTTGGGGTTAGAAGATCTGATGAAGTCATTCATTGTCAAGACAGATGAGAGATTGGATGTTTATGGTGCAGCTATCAAATAACTGGGAACAGGTTTGCGTAACTTGGAGAGACAAGTGGGAGAAATTGCAATTATATTATCAGAGATAATCACAGGTACTCTACCAGCTGATAGTGAAAAGAATCCCAAAGAAATGGTAAATGTTGTGACCTTGAGAAGAATACAAGTGTTGAAAGACCCCATTCACAGATGTTGCACCTGAAAAAGAAAGTGGGAAGGAGCTGAAAATTGAAGATGCTAAAAAGACTTAAAAGAAGAAAGGCTAGAAGGGAGCTAAGAAAAATAAAAAGGAGGAAACTTTAAGAAGGGATGGATCCAATGAAAAGAGAAAGAACATGCATGTTCTACCTTTTCCCCAAAAGTTGTATAGAGAAAATCCGGACAAGTAGTTTGAGAGATTTCTATATATGCTGAGACAGGTTAATGTATATCTGCCATTCTCGGAAGTTCTCTCACAAATGCCATCTTCATAAATAGGAAGATAGAAAAGACCTCAGTGTTCAAACATACAGAGAATTGTAGTGCAATATGGGGAAATAAACTCCCACAAAAGTGTGGAGATCCAGGGAGTTTTACTATACCGTGCTCTTCAGGAAATCTTAACTTTGATAAATTTTTATGTGATTCGGGTGCCTCAATTAATCTAATGCCATTGTCTATTTACAGGAAACTGGAGAAGGAAATTAAGGAGATAAGGTCGGTGTCAATATCTTTGCAGCTGGCAGACCAAACGACTATAAAAGCTGAGAGGATAGTAGAAGATTTTTTGGTGCGGGTGGATAAGTTTGTATTTCCTGTAGATTTCATAGTGGTGAATATGGATGAGAATAAGGAGGTCCCCCTCATCCTAGGAATACCATTTTTAGCAATTGGTAGAGCTATACTGGATATACATGATAGAAAACTCATGCATATAGTGGGTGAGGAGATGCTGATGTTTGAGAAAAATGTAGCAACTGGAGTGAAAAAGAAGAAGCTAGCTACAAGTGTTGAGTGGAAGGTGAAGAGTTAAAAAGAGAAGGCTCCAGTGATTGAGAAAGACAAGTGTGGGGTATAACCCAAGAAGGCTGAGAAGAAGCTGTCTGCATGGATGTGTGCAGTAGTTCGGGCGAGAAGATTGGAGCCCTACTTCGACTCAGATCCCGACTATAGATTCAGGGAAGTTTCCTCTACCTTATATTTTTTCATTGTGTATCATAGAGACATGCCACAACTTAAAGTGTGGGGTGGGGATATGTTTGTAGGTTTGTTGTATGTATATTAATTTGGTTAGTTTCGTTTGGTTAGTAGTTTGATAGAAAAATATTGAAAATGCATAAAAAATTTAAAATTCTTGATTTTTTCCGACGATGGATATCATTAGACGGGTTTCGTGGAGGAATTAATTCGGAAGAAAAAGACAAAAAGATTTACTTTTATAGTTAGTGTATTAATTCCCCCTTGGTTTTTCTTTGTGTTGCTGTTCTTTTTCAAAGGTTTGTTTGAACCGGATGTAGTTAGATTTTGTTTTTAGGAGTGGGGAATCCTTCTGCTACGATTTGAAATGGAAGAAATATCTCTTGAATTGATCATGCCTTGAGAATAGTGAGTGCTTAGTTGTGACGCTTAGGCTTGGTTTTTTACTCTTATATAAGTACCTTAAATTGTATGATCTTAACTTTTTCTTAACTGCTTTGACTAGAATGTCTTGATAGTCCAATATGGAGTGAGTTATGCGCCATGAGTGTGTGAGGTTTATGTATTCTGTGCATTGCATTTGATGTCTAGAACTTGACCCGTGTGTTTGCAAAGTAAAATAGTAGTTTTATTCAGTCTTGGAAGTGATATAGGCATTTGTTTCTTGAGCCAGTTATATGTTATTGCCCACCTAATTGTTGTATATCTTAGTTAACACATTTGAGCATGCAATCCTTTTTCTTTAGCAACCACATTACAAGCCTTACCCATTTGTTTGAACTGGCCATCTATTTGAAGCATTCCCCTCTACTGAGCACTTAAAATAGTATGAATTGTGGGGTGGTTAGTTTGGCTTTTGAGTGGGACAAATGAATTAAGGAGAAAAGTGCACCGATTTTGAAAAAGTAGAGCCGCTTAAAAAGAAATAAAAATGTATGTAGTTGTATGATTGTGAAAAGTGATCTTTGATAAGTGGCAACTCTTGATATATTTTTGCTTAAAGAAGTTGTGTTTACCTTGAAAAGGGTAATTATAATTATATTTGATTATGTGGTTCTAAAAATATGTGATCTATTTTAATACCGGTTGTTTAGGCAGTAGATGCTGCGTGTGAAGTCAGAAAACAAAATAAGAGCAAAAGAAAACGAGATTACGCAAACCAGGCAACGGAAAGACCGGTCTCGAGGGTGGTAAGAAAGGGCCTCAAGGTCGAGCTTTACAAGCTTGACAATGGGCTATCGATAATGGTATAACAGTGTTGAAGGCCTTAAGAATGGCCTATTTATGATCAATAACAAGTAATAAATGAAGAATAACTCAAGAACACAGTAAATGAGCAATAAATTAATAAAGTAATTGTAGAGAATGTTTTGGTTAGATAGCAGAGGATGTTCTTGTTCTTGTATTCAATATCGTGTATGTTACAAAGTGAAAAGGGACCCATTTATATATGAGGGGGAATATCAACATAGTACATGTGTAATTAATGCAAAGAGATACGGTTGGTACAACCATTTAATGCCACGGTACGGGCTTGTACTATTTTGTGTATTTTGTCAGCTTTAACCATGTGCCCCTTTGGAATTTCCCGCCTTTCTATGTTGATCTTCGATTTGCACTGCCTCAAGGTCGAGGGCCTTCGATATGCCCCCTCGATTCCAAAACTCAATTCTTCGAGCCTTCTGAGCGTCGAAATGACCGTAAAATCGGGCTCTCCTATTTTAGCCGTATACAGATAGTCCCCGCGTTTCTTAGAATGAAAGATAAGAAACGGTCTTGACTTTTTGCCTCTTCGACACTCCTATTATGACGTCAGTCTCTTCAGAGCATTAAATGACATGACATAAAAAGCTGAGCAGATGTCGCTGTCAACACAATTCTCGGGAAGCCCATGAACCATCAAAGGTTCGACCCTTCCGCTTCAAGCATGCCAAAAGGGCCTCTATAAATACTCCAATCACTTGTCGTTTCATAGTTTTTCATCTTCTTCATATTCTTTACACCTTCAAATTTTAACTAAGTGTTTTCCATTCTTATCTTCTTCCTGTGTACGTTTTTTATTGTCTTCTCACTTCAAAACTCGATTGTTATCATGGCAAAAACTTCCAAAACAGTTCCACAAAAGGAGGGAGTCGCTTCTTCATCACACCCGTCTAAGGGAAAGTAAAAAATTCCTCCTACCATCGAGCAATGCATCCCTGGCGCTTCGACACCATTTCTTAC
The DNA here is from genome assembly GCA_005239505.1 of Nicotiana paniculata. Classification (NCBI taxonomy): domain Eukaryota; kingdom Viridiplantae; phylum Streptophyta; class Magnoliopsida; order Solanales; family Solanaceae; genus Nicotiana; species Nicotiana paniculata. Next base: position 88,690 of record ML366538.1, read on the forward strand.
TTCACAATAGAAAAACCCCCTTCTACACCGGGCCGATGCGAGCCCATGTCCCGATACATAAGTGTAGTATCGGATATAGAGAGGGTAAGACTTGACTACCACTGGGGGGAGGCGGCCCGAGTAGAGATCCCTACGGCTGACGAAAGCATAGTCACGCGCAAGGCTGGCTTTCTTAGTGTATATGCATACCCCTTAACCTTAGGCCCCGTCGATTCTTCTTCTCCACCGATTGACCCGGTGATTCTTGATTTTTGCCATCAATACCGAGTGACACTCGGTCAGATCTATCCTTCTTTACGAAGGATCGTATACATGTTTTGATATATTGCCAACATGGTCGAGGGAATGACTTTTACCCTCGACCATCTGATCAGATTGTACAGCCCTCGCCTTTTCTGTAGGGGCCTAATTAAACTTCATTGTCGAACCGCTAAGGCGTTCCTCGCCTACATCGTCGAGGATAAAGATCGGGGATAGATGAGCTAATTTGTCAGAGTCAAAACTTCGGACGTCATCCCCGCGGATAGACTGTCGTTCCCGGAGGAATGGAATATGAAACGTAAGTATCCTCATGTTGATTATGCTTTACCACCTCTTTTTTCTTTCTACCGATTCTGAATACTCTTTCCTTCGACTGTGTAGCCACTGTCTGGTTCCCCGGCGCAGTCCATGACCTTCCGGGATGGATTAGGCTTTTGGACTCTGCCAAAATCCATAAGGTCGCGATGGCGCCGGACACCACTGTCAGGCAAGACAATCATTAAATGGTTAAGTTAAATTTCCTGTTTTAGCATTTGGTTTTTAAATCATTACCTTTCACTTACACGTAATATCTAAATAAAATCCATTAAGTAAAAATAACAGTCCAATATTCCATTTTGATAAAATACACAGCACATCCCAGAACCCGTTGACACAAGTACATAAGCAATTTCTAAGAATTTATACAATTACAAAGCTTGTCCGAGATACAAATTGGACAAGGAATTTAAAATAAAATACAAATACATATGAGGAAGACCCTGCCGGCTGCGGGTCATCCCCGGATGATTCAGCCCGTCTAAGTCTCCAAGTCAGCCACTTTGCTATGAAGGTACCTGTGCAACAAAATGCACAGCAAGTGTAGCATGAGTACGAAAACAACGTGTACTCAGTAAGTATCCCGCCTAACCTCAGAGAGGTAGTGACGAGAGGTCGAATTAGACACTTGTTAGAAGTCAATTAATATTAGGTATAGTAATGAAATGAATCAATACGAAAAAAAGTAAGAGTATATATCAAATGGGTATAATTACACGGTAAGATCCCTTCCTTACAATTTATTCAGCTCTCAATTTACAATTTACTTTCGTAACCAAAACATATACATAGATACGGCTTCACCAAAAGGTTATTATACTTCAATTTAGGGAAAACCCTTAGGTACACTGGCTTCTAGACAAACATTATGCACGATTCAATGGGGATAGAAAGTACATACAAAAGGAAATTCTAAGGCGTATGGCCCGATCCAACATAAAAGTAAAATGTGCCCTGTCGAAGGGTCGAACACCGTGAACCATAGATATATATTTCAATCTGCCGTGGCGTACGGCCTGCTCCCATAAGAGTGTGGTACATAAATCCTGTTGAGGCGAACGGCCCGATCCCATAAGAGTGTGGTACATAAATCCTGTCGAGGCGAACGGCCTGATCCCATAAGAGTGTGGTACATAAATCCTGCCGAGGCGAACGGCCCGATCCCATAAGAGTGTGGTACATAAATCCTGTCGAGGCGAACGGCCTAATCCCATAAGAGTGTGGTACGAGGATTTACCTAGCTCGTGAATCATACATGCGAAGCAGTTACATATGAATTATAGAGTTACCCCTATCTTGAATCATACCTGCGACTCGGGTACCCGCATATAAATAGGTCAATTCAAGTAGTAAATTCGGAATTTATCAGGGAATATTTAGCCGAAGAAGGATACATTCTCTTTTAACATGATTAAGAAAAAGAAGTTTAACCTACCTGAGTATTCATTTACTAATTCAATGAGATTAGACAGTCTCGCTTTACCGACAAAGTTGCAAGTACAGCAAGTAAAGCATGTTAGTGGGTCCTAGGCTACCCGGGCATAAGCATAATAGTAGCTACGCAGGGACTCCCGTCACCTCATGCGCACGTAGACCCCACAAATAGTAGCACATATTTAATTAATTCACCTAGGGGGACAATTCCCCCACACAAAGTTAGAAAGGAGACTTATTTCGCTCCGCAATTCCATAACCGGCTTCCAAGCCCTTCCGACGACTCCAATTGATGCACAACGCCCCAAAACAAACCAAATAGTGGCAAACCAATGAAAATATACTCTAATATTTGTTAATAATCCAAATTATATAAACTCCTATCTCCGCTCAAGGAATTGACAAAAATTCCCTCGGACCCACGTGCCCGGATTTCGATATTTCTCGAAGATAAAATCTACCCATAGCTTTATTAGTTCTAATACAATTTACTCAAATATTCATGCTCAATTTGTGGCCAAAATCAAAATTACAAAATTTCTAGGTTTTCTTCAAAATCCCAATTTTTTCCACAATTTTTCATGTTCAAATCTGTGCATAAACCTTGTATTTAACTTGGAATGAGAAGGAATCACTTACCTATTGATGCTTGATCAAAATCCCCTCTTGAAGCTCCTCAAAATCGCCCACATCAATGAAAAAAATGAAGGAAATGGCCAATATCTCGCATTTAAATTAATCTGCCCAGGCCCCAATTTCCACTCTGCGTTCGCGACACCGTGAGTGCATTCGCGACACTGTGAGTGCGTTCGCGAAGGGCAACTGCCCTGACCCTCCGCATTTTCAGGCCTCCCTATGCTTTCGACTAGGCAAGACGGCCCCCAGCTCCCCTTTCCTCTACGCGTTCGCACACCTTACCCTGTGTTAAGGAGTTTAT